>MU672243.1:9310-31751 GCA_026770625.1 Nicotiana glauca
TACCAGACACTCCTGAACTACACTGACCTGATTCCTGTTTAGCCCGGGATATGTAGGCAATCCCTGAAGCAGGGTGCGGTCAAACTTTTCAAAAATGCTTCACACGGAATATGTGAATGGGAAAAAATCCCTCATTACCGCTCACTTGTCTTTGCACGAAAACTCTTCATGTTTTTGGGCAAAGAGGGGCTGCTGTGAGCACGTGATTTTTGCCCTAAGTAAAATATTCCTAAAAATCCAAACAAAATAATTTTTTTAAAAATACAAAAAACAATGCATATGCATCAGGGTTTTAAATTTTACAATTTTTAGTATTAATTTATTTTTAAACAAATTAAAGGAAAATAAAAAAATAGCATTTTTGTGTTGGAAATTACCATAAAATAGATATTAATTAGTTTTAAAATCAGAAAATAAATACAAAAGAAAAGAAAATACCAAAAATACAAAAAGAAAAAAAATACAAAAATACAAAAGAAAAAGAAAATACAAAAAATACAAAAGAAAATATACTACAAAAAATACAAAGACAATAATATTTGGGCTAAAAAATCGGAATAAGTACTAGCCCAAGACCAAAAATACCCAGGCCCAAAATCTTTTTACCCGGACTGCCCATAGACACCCAAAACGACCACGTTTAAATGTGTAAGATCTGGACCGCTGAAATATTTGATCCAACGGTCATGTAACACGGACCACTAAAGAATAAAACGACGGCGTTTAGTATTTTTAAATCCAGACCGTTCATTTGGTTGATCTAACGGACAAGAATGAGCTTTCATTAAAAGCAAACGGCATCGTTTTAAGGCTTAATGAATCTGAGCCATTGATTTATTTCATCCAACGGTCCTTGTTTATTAGAGGTCTTTTAATATAGCTATACAATACTTAAACCCTAAAATTCATTCTTTCTTCTCCTTCCTCTCACTGAGCCGCCCTAATTCTCTCCATGTCCCCGCCGGAACCCTACCGGCGGGAGACAACAACTAAGCCAGCCACCACACCCTTAACACCGTATAACCATCTGAACCTCCTCTTTTCACCCCTATACTCCGTTTCCTTCGAATCGTCCCCTATCTCTTCGAATATACGAAGTTATGTCGCCGGAACTCTAATTCCGGCGAACATCACTTCGTCCAAATCATGTCAAAATCTCACCATAGCTTCCTTCTTATGTCCTTAGCCTCATTCTGAGACTTTCAAGCCATAAAAGTCACTGAAAAGGGTTCAAACCAAAACTCAAAGTCTGCCGGCGACCAAAAATTCAAGAAAAAGACCGTAAGGCCTCGTGGAGGTTGGAATTTGGTCCTTAAAAGAAAAAGAAGAAAAGAAAAAGTAAAAAACAAGACTGTCGGAAAAATAAGAAAAAAAAAAGCTAAGTTTTTCTCTTTCTTTCTTTCTTTTGATTTTTTTTATTTTTCTTTGTGTGCATGTGTTTCAATTGTTTCTAGTTTTGTTTCTGTTTTCTTAGATTACTGATTCTAGTTTTTAAAAAATATATTAGCTTGTAATTTCTGAAAAATTAATTAGATATTAATGATAGGATAGACGAATTTTGATTTGATTAAGACTTTTGTTGGTTTCTGAATTTCTCAATTCTATTAATTGTTAGTCCTTAAAAAAAATTCTGATATGTGTTGTTTTGTTAAAAATGTTACTTGTTAGTTTAAGAAATTAAATTGATAATAATTAGTTAATGTTTGTTATAGCTAATTAGATTATATTTTTTTATTTGAATATTAGGAATAATTCTAATAGGTAGAATTAGTTAATAGTTTAAATTGAAAAGGGCAGAGTGATATTAATAAATCTAATTAGGGTTCAGGGGTAATTTGGGGCACAACAAAGGATTTAAATATAATAAGTCTTAGGAGGTAGGGGTATTATGGGCATAATAAAAGGGAAGTTCAGTGAATACTGAATAGAAATGGGGGCAGAAGGGGAAATACAGTAGAATAGAATGTTCTAGATAGGGGAATAGGGGTAATTCAGCATAAATAAGGGGTAATAATCAATTAACTAATAAAGAACAGGAATAAAATTAAAATAAAAGGGGGACTATTGGATAATTTCTAAAGTTTTGAATTTCCCTCCCTTCAAACTCTATAAATAGGCCTCCATTGGCCTCTTTCAATAAGTTTGGCAATCTGAAAATATTCCTCAAAAATTATAACATTCATCCTCTCCAATTGTTGATCTACATCTCTTCCAAATACAAAAACCTTAGAAAATTATCAGAAAATCATAAAAATGTCATTGTTTCACTGATTCTAATTCAATTTCAAATCTGTACTTCTCTTCTACTTGGTTTTGGCGATCAAAATACTGCTGAATTGGAAGTGTGTTAAGTCGAGTGTTATTCTGCTGTTTGATCTATCATCTGCTGGTTTTAAGTCTGTTGATTTTGAAGCTGTGGTTAATTTCTGTTGAACTCCTATTGCTGATCCTTGTTTCTGTCATTTCAACTTAGAATCTCATTGATTTTCCATTCATTTCCAGGTACACTTCTAATACCTGTTGATGTAGTTACAAGTCGAAGAGATGAAGTAAAATGTTAACATTTCAGTTTACTTTTACTTTTGCAGTGAATCTAATCTATGTATAATTTAGCTAGAAATACTTGTATTCATTAGGAATAGTTAATTGTAATAATGTTGCGGATTAGTCTATTATCACATTCAATCTGTCATTGTGCTATATCTGTAATAGGACTGTAATAAAAACTCAAAACTGATAATATTAGAAAAGTGATAGTTAGATCTAGGAATCAAAATTATGAACTTAGATTTTATACATAGTAATAGTTTTCTGAAATGATCAGTAAATCTGAAATATATTTCTAGCTAAGTTGTATGAGTTTATAATTGTTTTGCTTTGAAAATTTGATATATGTGAAGTGATTAAAACTAAGTAATTAGGCATGTGTTCACATTCTTATTTCAAGTTCAATTTTGCAAATTTCGTGTCGTTTTCCTATTGATAACAAATAAAAGGAATTTACCAGTAGTTAAATAGCTAAACTAACTTGAATTTAAGACCGAAATTAAAGTAATGAGCGGCTCAATAGTTAAAGTAGTATTTTTTGAATAATTTGAGTAGTTTTAGTGATTACTTGTGTAAATTTAAATTGAGGTCGTGTTTAACTAATGATTAAGGAAGGCCGGTCCATTTTCGAGTAGTATAGGGCCTCAGAATTCTCATGAATGGCCCAGATCACACGTTGTCTTGTGTCCAGTTGGGCCTTGGCCCAGCTTATGACTGGCTTACCTTTCGATTAATTGGATCATCAGTTTTAAAAATGATTATGTTCAAAGCCCAATTATATTAAGATATAAAATTATTGAATTCATAAATTCTAAAATAATAGTTCTTAAATAATTGATTCGGATTTTTCATTCATTTTAGAGACAAAAGCCAATAGAAAAATATAGTATACTTTAGGGTTACCTTTTAATAATATAAATGAGATGAGCCTTGCCACAATTAAGGAATAAATTGCGGGGCCCTCAATAATTGTTTACAAAAAATATTAGAATTGGAAGGACTGTTTAGCGAATTCCACAGTCTTTTCCAAAGTTAATTAACACATAAATGCTTTAGGCGCGATTTATAATAATATTACTTTCTTAAATATGGGTGCACATTTATGTGACCCAAATCCAAATCTCAACGAAGTCGAAATGTGTTAAAGGCCACAGGCGTACTGGTACGGTGTGGTCCGAAATACATTTTCACGACGTTGCAATTCTTGTAAAAAATTCAACAATAAAAGCGGGTTATTAATAAAAGGCACATAAAAATAGAATATATATGAAAATCAGATAAAATCAAATACAACAGTTAAGAGACCGTGCTAGAACCACAGAATTCGGGAGTGCCTAACACCTTCTTCCGGGTTAACAGAATTCCTTATCCGGATTTTTGGTTCGCGGACTGTTAACAGAGTCATATTTTCTCGGTTCGGGATTCAACCGGTGACTTGGGATACCATTAATCTCCCAAGTGGCGATTCTGAATAAATAAATAAATAAATAAATCCCGTTCCGACTGTCCTTTAATTGGAAAAACTCCTTTATTATGCCCTTCACGGGGTGTAGTAAACGTAAAAAGGAGGTGTGACACCAGCCACGGTCTCTGTCATCCTCTGGACTGACCAGAACTCTTTTGCTCTTTGCTACTAAAGTAAAACACTGTGACGAAAGAGTCTGGGGGAATAAAGATGAATTAGATGGGAGAAAGTAAAAGGAACACCGGCCATATTAGTCAAATGCCTGAAACAGGCAACAACCCTCCACACTATAAGGCCAATCTGACCTAAACAGATGTCGAAAAAATGACAGAATTCTAGGATGATAGGATCAATAGCAGGTTTGAATCCTAAGGTAAAAGGATATGTATAAACAAAGGAAAATACCATTAAATAGGAGGTGATTCTTTGATTTGCATTGGGAATGATGATGGGGAAGTTATGACTCCAATGGCAGTCTTTACGAACTAAAGAAATCATGCCTTCAGTGATCTGAGTTGGGTAGATATCAGCACAATCTAAAGAGGACACTTGATTTCTAAGGGACTTTCTATCATTATAGAAAGATAATTCCGCAGGAACTATCTCCTCCACTAGAGGTTCACGAAGAGGTTTAGAGGATTCCTTACCTCTAGAAGAAGACCTTTGTGAAAGAGAACCTATGGTTCTAGAAGAGGGGCTGGAACTAGATGAAGGAAGAGAAGAACCACGTATGGATGAAAACTCTAAATTACGTAGTCTACCTCCTCTTCTACTCCTATTAGGGGAAAGTGGAAAGTTATTAACTATGGGACTTTCCTAGGGTTAGGGTTTTATGAAGACATGACAGTACGAGGAAGGTGAAGAACAAGAATTAAATATACTGAGAACTTTACCAGGAAGATGGAAACAAGAATTGAATATTCTGAAAACTTTGAACTTTATGTGAGAAAGACAAAGATGAAAACTATATTTATTCTAAGAAGCAACCGTCAAAGGAAAAAGTGCAATGATGGAAAGGTCATAATGAGAACTAACGCTTCGCAATTGATGAAGTCGTAAAAAAGCCATAAAAAGCACTGCAAAATCACAGAACCAATAAAACGATGCCACGTGTAATAAGCATTAAATGGAAGTGACAATTGAAGCGTCGATTCTATAATAGCATTAATGGCAGCAAAAATCTCGCTTTAATAAAATCCACTTCCCAAATATTCAATTGATGAATAAATGGCAAGTGGGAGAACTATCTGTATTGGGAAAAATTAATTTTATACATATCGAAGTGATTGAAAGATGACATATCATGACACGAAGGCTGGTCAAAGAATGATGATTAGCAAAGAGGCACGAGTTGCAACAGACACAAGTAGATATTCAAAAGATCGACGCTCGTACCTATTTAAATTTAAAAGTTAAGGAGAATGAATCTGACAGCACAAGAGAGTATAAATATAGTATTTAATAAGCATTAAATGCTGAAAACGTTAGAGAATTTGTATTAAATTATAATAATTATGTAATGTAGTATTTAATGTCTTTAATTGTCTATACTGACCTTATTATGACAAAGGCAAAACTAATATCTTAGAGATAGCTATAAAAAGGAGAAGACTGGTCATTTGTAAGGACACAAAAATATCAACAAAATATACTGATTTACTTTATTTTCTGCTACCTATCTTATTGTTATCAAAATTAATTTTTTTAATTCATTTTCGACGATGAGTAACCCGAGTTCTTCTAAAAATAAAGCTTTGACCGAAATTCCACTTTTTGGTTAAACAATTGCATTGGTATCAGAGCTTAGCCGATTCTCAGCCATTAATCATGTTGGAAACGACAATGAATGGTGAACTCCGTCGAGAGATGGATGAAATCAGAGAACAAGTACGGGAGTAAGGCGAAAAGTATGGAGATGCATTGGAGAAGAGTCATAAGTTACTAGCGACATTAAAAGCTAACAACCAACAACAGAAAGCACACCAATGTCAGAGTTTGCAGCTCCAGTGGAGGCGGAGGATGAACGAACAGGTAACAATAAGAAATCTAAAATTGATTTTCCAAAATTTAATGGTGAAGACTTGTAAGAATGGATTTATAGAAGAGAACAATTCTTCGATTATGAGGGAACTCCAGATAAAAAGAAGGTTAGAATTGCTGCAATTAACATTGAGGGCGGGGCTTTATAATTGCATAGGGCTTTGATGAAATCACGAGTAGCTAGGGGGCTGCCCAGTTGGAACGATTATGTAAGGGAATTACGTTTTCTATTTGGGAATACTTTACAAGAGGATCTTATGTCAGAATTAATTGAACTAAAACAAACTGGGACTATCCAGGAATTCTTAGATCAATTTGATGCATTGTTAGATGAGGTAGAATTTCCATAAGAGTACACTATTAGTTTTTTTCTCAAGGGGTTGAAACCAGAGATTGAAGTTCAAGTCAGGATGTTGGGGACAAGGTCCTTGATTAGGGCTTATAATTTGGCTAAATTGGCTGAACATTCCTTAAGATTGCAGAAGACAAAGAACAAACAAGTAGTAAGGAATTCTAGACCCTTACCAACTCCAAACTCCTCTTGGAACTCCAGTTCCCGAGGGTTTATGGGAGAAGGAACTAGTAAGTACAATGAAGGAAGTAAACATAGCGAAGGGCAAAAATTCTCTGTCTCACAAGGAAAACCTTTAGTAAGGGGAGCAAGGAGGCTTACAGGAACTGAAATGGATGAAAGAAGGGGCAATGGGTTATGCTTCTGGTGTAATGAATAATATGTATCTGGTCACAACTGTAGGGGAAGGAAACAATTGTACATGCTATAAGTTGAAGAGGATGAAGAACATTGGGAAGTAACTGGTGATTCTGGGGAAAGAGAAAATAATGAAGAATTGGCTTTAAGTCCTCAAATGTATGTCTATGCTTTGGATGGTACATATGATTATAGGACTATGAAAGTCAAAGGAGGAATAAAATGGAGGATGGTTCATTTATTGATAGACTCAAGGTCTACTCATAATTTCATGTCATAGAGACAGATAAAAGACTAGAATGTAAATTGGAAAGAATTCCACTTTTCTCTATCGTAGTTGCTAATAGGAATAGAGTGCAAAACTCCTTCATGAGTACAAGGGTAGCTCAGAAGAAGCAACGGGTAGAGTTTAGAGCTAACATGTTGGTCATGCCACTAGGTGGTGCAGACGTTGTCTTGGGCATACAGTGGCTCATAACTTTGGGATATATCAAGTGGAATTTCAGACAATTAAAAATAGAATTTCAAATTGGAGGGAAAAAGATCTTTCTTAGGGGAAGCCGTCCAAAGGAACCTATGATGCTGACCAACCAAAAGATACAAAAGGTGCTTACTAAATCAGCTCAACTGAGCATGATGGTGACTGCATTTGTATAGCCCAGTAACCAGCAGATCATATGTAGTCCATCAGCATTCATTCATAGCAACTGGAACTCCCCAATGACTTACAGGACCTCTTGGATTCATACTCATTTCTTTTAAAGTCCCTACTACTTTGCTTCCTCACATGAACCATAATCACAGGATAGTTCTGAAGGAGGGCACATCTGCAATCAGTGTCAGACCTTATAGGTACTCTGCCAATCAGAAGTATGAAATAGACAAAATGATTGATGAAATGCTAATCTCTAGAATCATTAGACCAAGTGTAAGTCCTTTATCCTCACCTATAGTGATGGTTAAAAAAAATGGCAGCTGGAGACTTTGCACAGATTATAGACATTTGAACAACTGCACTATTAAAGACAAGTTTCCAATACTAGTTACAGAAGAGTTGTTGGATGAATGGGAGGGGGGTCGAAGTATTTCTCTAAGATGGACCTTAGATCTAGCTATTACCAGATCAGGATGGCTGTGGAAGACATAGGGAAGACAGCCTTTAAATTATATCATGGTCACTATGAATTTGTTTCATGCCCTTTGTATTGACTAATGCCTCTTCTACATTTCAAATCCCGATGGACAAGATATTTTAGCCACATTCGAAGAAGTTTGTATTAGTGTTCTTTGATGATATCCTTATCTATGCCAATACTTGGTCAGAACACTTATTACATCTAGAGTAGGCTTTCAGAATCCTATATGAGAATACTTTATTTGTGAAATTGAGTAAGTGTACCTTTGGAAAGAATACATTAGACTATCTCAGTCACACATTACTCAACAAGTTCTCACGGCTGATCCTAGCAAAACTCAAGTTTTGAGGGACTGACCAATACCCAAAACTATTAAGGAACTCAGGGGTTTCTTGGGTCTAAGAGGGTACTATAGGAGGTTTGTTAAAGGGTATGGAGTTCTGGCTAGACCACTCACCAATTTGCTGGAGAAGGATAAGTTTTATTGGTCACGGGAGGTTGTTAAAGCATTTGAAAGACTGAAGTTAACTATGACCTCCACCCCTGTGTTGGCCCTCCTAGATTTCACAAAGGAGTTTGTAATCGAGACAGATGCATGTGGGCATGGAACTGGAGTTGTACTGATGCAAGATGAATATCCTATAGACTACATGAGGAAAGAACTGAGTCCCAAACATGTTGCTTTCTAAGTATATGAGAAGGAAATGGTGGCCATTGTGACAACCATTGATAAGAGGAGACCTTACCTTATAGGAAGGAACTTTATAATCAAAATATATCATCAACCTCTCAAGTACTTGTTGGAGCAGAAGGTGTCCACTCGTAGTCAACAGAAGTGGGTGGCAAAGCTTATGGGCTATGAATACACTATATTGTAAAAGAAGGGGAAAGAAAATATAGTTGCAGGTGCCATATCAAGAAGCCCAATAGTTGGTCTATTGTCACCTTTGATTTTTTAGATATAGTTAAAGCATCTTATGACCGGGATACTCATATGAAGTCAGTGATCACTCAGTTACAAGAACAACCACTATCCTATCCATATTCATATTGAGAGATGGAGTCTTGTATAGGAATGGCAAAATTATTGTGGGTGCTGACACTGATCTGAGGTTGGACATCCTACATTTTTTTCATGATAGTGTTATAGGGGACCACTCTGGCATGGCCACCACCTTGCATAGGATCAGTCAGTTATATTATTAAAAAAAAGATGAAAGGTGATGTATTTAGATATATCAACCAATGTACTACTTGCCAGAAATGCAAGGGGGGAAATATGAACTACCTAGGCCTACTATAGCCTTTTCCCATTCTAAAGAAAGTTTGGCAAGACATCAGCTTAGATTTTATAGAAAGGCTCCCTAAATCTCATAAGAAGTCTGTAATTCTGGTGGTGGTCGACAGATTGAGAATGTATGCTCATTTCATAAGCCTAGTTCACATCCCACACTTTTTTCATGACAGTGCTTTAAGGGACCACTCTGGCATGGCCGCCACCTTGCATAGGATCAATTAATTTTATCATTGAAAAAAGATGAAAGTTGATATATTTAGATATGTCAAACAATGTGCTACTTACCATAAATGCAAGGGTAGATGTGAACTACCTAGACCTAATGCAGGCTTTTCCTATCCCAGAGAAAGTTTGGCAGGACATTAGCTTAGATTTTATAGAAGGGCTCCCTAAATCTTATAAGAAGTCTGTAATTCTGGTGGAGGTTGACAGGTTGAGCAAGTATGCTCATTTCATAAGCCTAGTTCACCCCTACACTACTTCATCAGTAGCATCAGTCTTCCTAGACAACATTTATAGATTGCATGGGTTGCCGTAAACTACTGTTAGTGACTGGGATGTCACATTTTTGAGAAAATTCGGGGAGGCCCTATTTGAAGCTCAAGGAATTCAACTTCACCATTCTTTAGCTTATCACCCTCAGTCTGATGGCCAGATTGAAGCAACAAACAAGTGCGTGGAATGCTACCTTAGGTGTATGTTCAATGACAGGCCTAAAGAATGGGTGTAGTGGCTTCCCCTTGCAGAATGGTAGTACAACACCACTTTTCACTTTGTCATCAAAATGACACCCTTTGAAGTTTTATATGGTCAGAAACCTCCATTACATCTACCCTATGTAACACCCAATTCACTGGTTTAGTAGGTCGACAGAATTTTGTAGGATAGAGAAATCACCATAAGGCTTCTTAAACATCATTTTCAATTGGCCCAATCTAGGATGAAGGTTCAAGCTAATAAGAAAAGGTCTCCAAGGTCGTTTTGCAGAAAGGGACATGGTGTTTGTCAAGTTACAGCCATGTGACAACTCTCACTGAAGGAACACTCCTATCACAAGTTGAATCCCAAGTACTTTGGACCATTTAAGGTACTAAAGAAGGCTGGAACAGTGGCTTACCAGCTCGAATTACCAGTCCATGCAAAGATCCACAATACTTCTCATGTCTCCTAGCTAAAGCAGAACATTTGTGACAAGTTTGCAGTTCCAGATTTACTTGTGGCCTTATCTTCTCATGGTCACATTGTATTTGATCCTAAGCAATAGTGGACACCATGGAGCTACAAAGAGGTCATAGAGTGCTCACACAGGTCCTAGTGAAAAGGTTCAACTGCCCTTTAGAAGACAATACATGGTTGGATCTTCAAATATTTAAGTAGCACTTTCCCAACTTTGTCCTTGAGGACAAGGACTCTTGAAAGAGGGAGGATTTATTATATGCTAATTGGAGTCGGGGACCTAAGTATACAACATGATAGTTGAGGGGATCAATTAGTCACTAGAGGCAAAAGATTTAGTTAGGCGGTTTAAGAGAGTAGAAGTTGTTAGAAGTTAGTTAACGGTGGTTGAGGAAGTTAGCTGAATAAAATACCACCTTCATCTGTATTTGGTATTTCTATTGATTATTTTTGTAGATTAATATCTCTTTATCTCTCTCAATCTTTGATCTCCTCCCAATTGCGATACTATTCAGGAGTGGTTCATCAATTCTACTTCGTAGGTTTACAGTTTAGATGTTCTTCGTTGAACACATTAAATTACACATTACATGAATCTCTTCTTTACCTATCAAAGAAAAATGTTTATGTTTTATTGCATGTAATAAAAATAAATTATTATTTGAAATGGCGCAAAGTGAATCACGTCATTAAATAAGAAATAGCAAAAATAAGAATTTTTTTGTATAGAATAACAAGAATTGATTGGAGAAAATAATAACCACCAAATATTGTGGCGAGATTAATATAATTTTGTATCTTCAAACACATTACATGAATCTCTTCTTTACCTATCAAAGAACAATGTTTATGTTTTATTGCATGTAATAAAAATGAAGTATTATTTGAAATGGCGCAAAGTGACTCACGTCATTAAATAAGAATTAAATAGCGAAAATAAGAATTTTTTGTATAGAATAACAAGAATTGATTGAAGAAAATAATAACCACCAAATATTGTGGAGAGATGAATATAATTTTGTATCTTCAAACACATTACATGAATCTCTTCTTTACCTATAAAAGAAAAATATTTATGTTTTATTGCATGTAATAAAATGAAGTATTATTTGAAATGGCGCAAAGTGAATCACGTCATTAAATAAGAAATTGCGAAAGTAAGAATTTTTTTGTATAAAATAACAAGAATTGATTGGAGAAAATAATAACCACCAAATATTGTGGTGAGTTGAATATAATTTTATATCTTCAAAGTTTCCTATTCGAACCTTCGATATGGAAAAAATTTCTAATAAAAATACTTTATTCTTTAATAGCTTTGCAAAATACAAATTTAAATTATCCAACCCTCCACGTAAACCAATACAGGAAGATCAGCCAAAAGAATTGAAGTAGGAAATAAAGTTTCGCCTACTTAAAACTCTTTTTAGGTGAACAAAATCATGAAACCCTCAACTACTATATCTCCGTCTTCTTCCCCGATTCCTCCAAAGCCACCAGATATCACCATGAACCCCTATACCACAGAAACCCAGTCACTACTAGACAACGCTATGAACATCGATACAACTCAACACATGGACGATAACACCACTGCTTCAAAGACATATCTCTCTACTCTAACTTCAACAAATATGCCTCCTTCAACAATCATGGACATGCATATTACACCTCAGTTGGTCTTTGACGATGAGCTAGAGGCTCCAACTGACCCCAACCTATTTATTCCTCTGTCTACCGAGGAAAAGGCAAGAATCTATAAACCATGGCAACATGCCATTATTATAAAGTTATATGGGCGCAAAATTGGCCATGATCTACTTAGGCAGAAAATACATAACCTATGGAAACCAACGGAAAACCTACAGTTGATAGACATGGGATCTGACTTTTACTTACTTAAATTTCAACATGAAGAAAACAAGAACCGTGCTCTCCATGATGGGTCCTGGTTCATCTTAAACCATTTCATATCAGTACGTCAATGGGTGCCAAAGTTCATAGCATCTTAAACGAAATCAACCTACTCTGCTATATGGCTGCGATTGCCAGAATTACCCACTGAGTTCTATGATCAAAAAATATTACACCAAGTGGGCAATAGGATTGGGAAAATTTTAACAATGGATACATGTACTTCCACAACAACAAGGGGGAGATATGCCCGTCTATGTGTAGAAGTGTCATTAGATCAACCCTTAAAAATATATTTTTTCATTGGCAACCACAAGCAAAATATCTTATGTGAGAGCCTCAATCTATTATGCGCTAAATGTGGCAAAATGGGTCATAATCAGAGGCTCTGCACATACTCTCAAAATGACCAAAGCTTGACATCTCCACCTTCTATCAATACGAATAATACTTCTCACAAGGGTGTAGATGAATGGAAAATAGTACAATTCCCTAAGAAATCCAGCAGAGGCCTTAATACAATCATAGGAACTCCTACAGGTAAGCTTGATACTGTGCTACACACTATACCTTCTGCTAATACTCTTCCTTTTACTAATCTCTCTCTGGGAAACTCTCGTACCCCTTCTAATACTATTAATAATGAGGTTTTGGATAATCACTCGTTAAGGACTAATAACAGATATAATTTGTTACATTATTTGGACTGTAATGATAATCCAACACCTACTAACCAACCGCTACTGACTAACTTAGATACACTCACTCCCACTCTCATACCCATATAACACACAGTCCACTCGATTCCTTTAGGTCAAGCAAATCATTCCATAGTTCCATCAACACATGCACACGGACACGTGGCATTATCTCAAATGCCAAACCTGACTCCTATACCTAATATGGACGAGCAGCTCTCACCACAAACAACCATACCAAACAAATTAGCTTTGACCGACTTACCTAAGGCATTTGCGTCCCCCCAAACCCTACCAAACAAACCATGCAAGTAGGTAATCATGAGATCTCATCTGATCTATCTCCACCACCTTCACCCATACACACTCCAACTCCATCAATCATACCGATTTTATCTACCACTCATGTAGCTGCATGCCCACCTCTTAATCCTACCTCCCAAATGATACACTCCATAAATTCACAAGCAAGTTCCATTCAGCAACTAAATGTTTCCCCCACCACTCCAACACATCAGAGTTCCATTCCAGCGTCAGTAGAGGCAAAATACGCACCATCTCGATCAAAGTATAGCAGCAACACCACAATCACTTCCACCACCACACCTGATAATGGATCCTCACTCCATCATCTATACTGCTCAGAGTCCTCCTTCCACACCAACCCCAGTCTCGTGGCTAGATATAGGTCTACAGGATCATGCATTAACGGTCACAATGGAGATAAATTATCAGGAGGTGACATTGTTGATAAACAATCCAATGGATTTGGCTCAAATTGTGGCGGAGGGGATGAGAATAGGCACCAACGCCTATGGGCGTTACCACTGGGCTCTCATGCAAGGACCTCACTTGGACCCTTATCAACCACTCAACCTCCCAACTCCAACTTGGGACCAAGCTCATCTATACCCTCATTGAGTCCATCTCCCTTTCTACCCAACCACAACTCTAGTAACCCCATGGATATAACCATATTTCCTTCCCCAGCCACACTTACCACTACTGGAGCACACACCACCACCAACACCTCCTCCATCCCCAGTCCACTCACCACCTCATCCTCACAACTCACCAGAACAGGAAGACAATTTTCAAGCAGAACTCGAAGCGACCATCGTATATAACAGGGAGACAAGGCCAGTGCATGCATGCTTGGATGGGATCAAGGTATTTGTCCAAAAAGAACAATACGAAAGAAAAATCTACGTAAGATTCCCTCAACGACTGATCAAGACTTCAATAAGAATAAGGCCAACATCAAATTCGGACGTCGAAAAATATGCCATGCTCTTTCTACCAACTTTCAGTCTGCGTCCAGGGGAGAGCAGCAACAATTGGAGGAATCCAAGGAACAGCTTGCTTGAAACTGATAACTATAATATGAATATCATAATTTGGAACTGCAGAGGAGCACAATCAGCTGACTTTAGAATGAACTTCCGTTCACTTCTGGATTACAATATGCCTGCTATGGTTGTCCTGCTGGAGACTCACTGCCAGACTCATCAACATATTAAGGATGATTTCAACTTTGCAGGACTCATTGAGGTGGATGCGATAGGAAAATCTGGGGAGATAGCTCTACTGTGGCTTTCAAATATACTTAATGTTGAGCCAATAGCTACTACTGCTCAGGAGGTGCACTGCCACATAAGGGTAAGTCCCATGCCATTTACTTTTTTGTTTACAACGATTTATGCTAGCACAAAACTTAAAAATAGGAAAACTTTATGGGAAAATTTAATGATTGTCTATGATAATTATAAGGGGCCCTAGATTATTGGAGGGGATTTTAATGATATAACCCATGCATGTGATAAGTTTGGAGGGATACCAATAAATCTATCACGATCAAATAGATTACTTGACTGTTTAAATTACTGTCATTTGGTAGACTTAGGTTATAAAGGAAGCCGTTACACTTGGACCAATGGACGGCATAACACTGCTAATATATTAGAATGTATAGATCGCATAGCTGCAAATTACAGCTGGATAAATAATTTTCCAGATGTACTGGTTACCCATCTTCCGCATACTCACTCTGGCCAATATCCTGTTAAAATTGACCTCCAGCATAAGACCCTCACTAGAAAAAAATATTTAGATTTGAAACAATTTGGTCCTCACACCCAACTTTTCCTACTGTGGTCAAGCAGGCTTGGTTGGATAATGTTCCATTACTACCTGCTATTTCTAAGTTCACTGAAATAGTTTAGGAATGGAATAGATCTACTTTTGGATACCATTTTAAAAGGAAAAATAAAATACTAGCTAGACTAGGTGGTCTTCAAGCTTCTGTACACTACCCTACCAGTATTTTTTTGCAAAAATTAGAACAGGATCTTATTCTGGAATTTAAACACATCCTCATCCTAGAGGAGGATTTTTTGGAAGTTAAAATCCCGCATAAATTGGCTTAATCATGGGGATGCGAATACAAAATTTTTTCACTTATCAACTATCAACCGTAGAAGACAAAATAGGATTACTAATATTCAAGATCAAGGGAAAAATTGGATCAATGATCCCTATCTAATAAAAGAGCACATTACCCATTTCTACAACCAATTATTCACTACAAATACTGATACTTCTGTGCCTACTAACATTGTCCTTCCTCATAATGTCCTAACTAGTGAAGACAAACATTGTTTAGATCAAGCCTTAAAAGATGAGGAAATCATAAGCACCATATATTCTTTTTAACCTATGAAAGCTCCTGGGACGGATGGCCTCCACCCTTTTTTCTATCAAAATATTGGCATATTATAGGTGATTATGTCAAATAGTTCTGTCATCAAGTTTTTAGTGTTTATTGTGTTGAACCCTCTATTAACACTACTCTCGTTTGTCTCATCCCTAAAAATAATAATGCCTCACTGATCTCTCAATATCAACCTATTAGTCTATGTAACACTATTTACAAGGTAATAGCAAAAATTCTGGTCAATCGAATAAAACCTCTCCTTGAGCGTTTAATTCATCCTACTCAGTCTAGCTTCATGAAAAATAGGAGAGCGGCTGACAATGCGTTAATTGTGCAAGAAATATTACACTGCTTTCAAAAGAAGAAAGGACATCAACTAAGTATGCTCCTTAAATTAGTCCTCGAAAAGGCTTTCGATAAGTTAGAATGGTCCTTCATTCGTGACACTCTAGTTTGCCTAAACTTCCCTACAACCATCATTAAACTCATCATATCCTGCGTTACGACTACCAGTACTTTCATTTTAATTAATGGAAGCCCATCTGAATACTTCACACCTATGAGAGGTATTAGGCAGGGTGATCCTCTGTCACCCTATTTATTTATCCTTTGCCTAGAAATGCTATCACGCCGTATCAATACTGCGGTCGATTACAGACAATGGATACCACTCACACTGTCTAGATATGGCCCTCCAATCTCTCACATATTTTTTGCTGATGATATCATCCTTACTGCTCAAATAACAGCTACTACTTGTGCGGCAATTCCTAATATACTCCAGGAATTCACACACCAATCTGGTCAAACAATAAATTTTGCCAAATCCAAAATTTACTTCTCTAATAACTGTCAAACAGTTACTAGACAAGTCATAGAGCAACTACTTCAAATAACGGAGGAAAATATTTTTGGCAAATACCTGGGGTTTTCTATTTTTGCAAAGGGGCCTTGTAAAAGTGATTTTCAATTTCTAATGGATAATTTTAAAAACACTTTGCAAGGCTGGAAAACATCTTTTCTTTCAAGGGCAGGTAGAATTACTCTTATAAAATCAACTCTAAATCATCTCCCAAACCATTTAATGCAGTACATCAAAATTCCTAAGTATGTAATTCATGATCTAAACAGATATCAAAGAAATTTCCTTTGGGGTATAACTCCGAATAAAAAACGACTACACCTAGCTAAGTGGTCACAGGTTACACAACCTACACAACAAGGAGGCTTAGGCATCCAAAATTTAAGTATTAAAAATAAATTACTGCATGCTGGATTAGCATGGAGATTATCCCATAACCCTCATCTATGGTGGGCCCAAATACTACTACATGCGAACCTAAGGCCACACAAATCCAGTACTCTATAGGGTTCAAATATATGGAAGCACATTACTAGAGCATGGTCCTATTGCCAATTAGGTTTCAAATGGAACCTCTCCACGGGGCAACATGTTAAATTTTGGACGGACCCCTGGATCACCACCAATAAAATAATGCGCAGCTATATCCAGGGCCCACTGCCAAAATATGAGGACAAAAAAGTAGTCTCTAATTACTATCACAATAATGGTTGGCATCTCAATAACTTACCTTTCCATTTGCCACCTAGTTTGTCCTCTCAAATTACTAACATCTACATGTCTTCAACACCTTTACTCCCGGACCAAATTTACTGGGGACTCATTGAAAATAATTTATTTACCACTAAATTAATTTATAATGCTCTACTTTGGGACTCTCAAACAGGTACGCCTCTCCCACACACCTATGGCTGGATATGGAACTTGCACATTCCACCAAAATTAAAATTTTTCTTATGGTTAGTTACTCACAACAAACTACCTACTGCTTCTTACTTGGCCAGGCTAGGAATCATCCCCTCAAATGTTTGCAAACACTGTCCTAATGAAGCTGAAACGATACATCACTTATTGTTCACCTGCCCACTCACAGTCCCGTTATGGACCAATCTTGGAATATCTGCGACTATTTTTAATTCCTATACACAGCATAATCACAACACCAGTTGGTTGCATCACCTTATACACAATACTTCTATTAATAATCATTACAATGTACCAGCTACAACTTTAATTTCCTTCACCATGTGGCATATTTGGGTGGCCAGGAATAAGCGTATTTTTGACACACATACTTATTATCTAAACATCTATCATATTTTAGATAATTCTGTTGAATTTTACTTCTTGACAATTTCAATAAAAAATGAATTAACACCTTCAACACCTTGTTACATCAAATGACACCCACCTGCTCTACCTTTTCTTAAACTAAATATTGATGGGTCATGTTCACCGGGGAAGGACAATTATGGCATTGGAGGTGTTTTCAGAAATAGTCAAGGACAGTGGATATTAGGTTTTGTTGGGACAGTACAACCAAGTTCACCAATTCAGACTGAACTACTTGCTTTACGCATGAGTCTCAACATCGCTATACATCAACATCTCTCACTACTCATCATTGAGACGGGTGCATGTACAATCATAGGTATGTTCAATTCCCCAGTTATGAAGTATACTAACATTATAAACGATTGCAGGTGCTTGCTCCAACAGCTGGATAGTCCGTCCATACATCATGTTTACAGAGAGAAAAACTGTATAGCGGATAAATTAGCATCATATGGAGCCATGGAGCTGAAGGAACAGTGCATGTTGTTTGGCCAACCACCACCTTTTTGGAACGGGATCAGCAAGGCACTTATCACCAACGACTTATTAGAGATAGCAATAGCTTGTCTGACTCTTTGCTCTCTGGAACAACTACTGTGTGTAATAGTACGAGTGTGTGTAGTAGTCAGTTATTACTTAGTACTAGTTTGTACCCTACGTGTGCTACTACTTATGTTCAGGACTCCTGTTTGGGAAAATTTTGTAATCTGATTCCTCTCCTGCATCGGCTAACTATGTGTGTTGACCTACTTTAAGTTTATATAATAAGTTTATCTTTCCAACCAAAAAAAAAATAAAAAAACCAATACAGGAAGTGAATAAATAATTGAAAGAAATAGCAACGAGGACAAAAAAAATTAACAAACGCAAAGCTAAAAGCAATGGCAAGGAGTTAGAAGAGAGAAGATGACAAAAACGGCAGGTTTGGGTTCGTTGAGGACTCGTGGATGGGCAGAGCAACAGAACAAAAAAATGGATCGGGCCAAAGCCTGGAAACACGGCACCAGCCGAAATCCAAAATTTCATTCCACTCAGCCCTTTCTTGTAGCTACACGAATCATACCCGTAAGCCCAACAGCTCATCAGTTGAGCCACTCATCCCATCTTGAGTGGACCATCCCTCTTTTGGATCCCAAGAAAATTAACGAATATCCGAATAACCTCTTACCCCCCCCCCCCCCACACACACACCCACCTTTGCTTTACTTCTCCGTTTTGAATTAGGAGTAACAAAATTTTGCAAGTCCTCACACGCGGTAGACCCTATATATACAGCTCATTCCCTAGCCTTATGGTTTGAAGGTGCCCACAATCTCAAAGCATCTTCTCTTTCTCTAGAAGCTCCTCCGCTTTTTCTCTCTCCTTTTTCAGTTCAAAAAATACTTTTCAATTCCTTACCTCGTATAACTGAATCCAAAGCATGAACCCTATGAAGTCTACGCATGCAATCAAATTTCTGTATAGTTACGGCGGGAGGATCCTCCCCCGTCCCTCCGACGGCAATCTCCGTTACGTCGGTGGTTTTACCAGAGTTCTCTCCGTCGATCGCTCTATTTCCTTTGCAGGTCCGTTATTACATTATTTTATTTCTTTGTCGTTTTCTTTTAAATTAGAGTTATTGCTGTGCTGATGAAAATTAATTTGTGCAGAGTTGATGGTGAAGTTTGGAGAACTGTGTGGATCGTCAATGAATTTGAAGTGTAAGCTGCCGAGCGAGGATTTGGATGTTTTGGTAAGTATTACTTGTGATGAAGACCTGATGAATGTGATTCAAGAGTACGAGCGAGTTTCGGCTTTGACGAATCAGGAGATGAAGATTAGAGCTGTTCTATTTCCACTCAACTCGGCGAAAAAAGTCTCTCCTCCTTCATCGCCTATGTCGTGCTTTGACTTTCCAGCATCGAAATTGAAGCCGGGAAAGGTCAGCCGCTTCTATTCGCCTCCGTCATATGCGGCGGCAGCAGCATCAGCTAGGTATTACTGTCCAGCTTTGGGATATCCAGTCGGCGGAAGGAAAGACGGCGAGAAGTTTTACTACCCTTGCTGTGAACGTGGAAGCCCTAGGCATCTTTACTTTGTTGCTCATAGAAACCATGGCCAATAGAAATTAAGATAATAATAAATAAGAGACAGAAATTGAGTTTTTTCAGGAGATATATGAGTTGAGCACATAGACAGAGTGAAGCTCCTCCACCCAAAAAAAGAAAAAAAGAGATCCAAAAAAATAAAAAGAAGACATAGTGATGGAATATATACAATGACAAATGCCGACTGAATGTTGGGTTCATGGATTGGATTGTACATTATTTGAGACTGCAGTTCAATTCAATTGTGAGCTGAGCTTGAGAGATTTGAGATATTCTGAGTTTGCCCCTTTTTGGACTTGTCCACACGGCCGTTAGGGTTCCGTTCTCAGTCGTGCTTTGGCAAATGTCGTGTTGCTTTAGGAGTTCCTTTTTAAAAATAAAATAAAACTCTTTTGTGTGCCCCGCGCCCCGTTCGTTTAGGCATCAGTTGGGACCTCAATTGATTCCGTGGGGCCCAGAGACACTGGTCCGTTCGTTTGTGGACACTTGTACATAATCTGCAGTGTTTGGCACGCGTTTAGAGGATTAACACGCTTTAGGATTTTGTAACCTTGATGCCTTTTGGTTTTTTGGTTGCGGGGGTCTATGTATGTGTGTCGTCAGCCGTTTTAATTACTCTTTCCCATTGGTATCTTTCTTAATTTGTGGGTTCAATTCATTTCTTATTAACGCTTTTCCTTTTGAGGTATTTCAGGATTGGAAGCATTCTGAGGTGGCAAAGCAAGAGAGGAGCAGCTTGCGTGAATTATTCGTCGCTGCAAAGGGATCATAATTAATATAGTATCTCAATTCCTAATTAAGAGGAAAGTAAGGAGAAGTTGAACCAGTGCTTTAGAGGCAGAATTCGAGGGACCATAAGCCGTCGAAATTGAGATAACTATTTATTAGTGTATGAAATATAGTAATTAAACTGAGGAAAGATAATAGTATTAAAATTTGTAAAGTGCGTTAAAATTGTTTAAGAAGGTAAAATTTGAGAGGTAAGTGATTATTTAGATAGTAAGAATGTTCATATAGTCGTTAATGTTAACATGTGATGTATAATTATAATAAAGTACCAGGGGTTTAAAACTAAAACGAAAGTGATCTAGGTATTGAGTGTTAAAAATTTGAACATTCTAAGCGCGTACAAAGCGAACATTAAAGAACTAGAAAGGGTCATTCAGTCTGTTGGGATCCTGTATGCTTTGATTTTTCTATTGTGAATAAGTTCGTATTTATTTTAATATTAAAGTACAACCATTAATCATGATTAAATAATTAAGAAATAAAAATATATTTATTGGGTTAAGGGACTAAGTTACGTTAAGGTAATAAAAGGGCACTGTGCAAAATTTTGCTTAGGTTAAGATGAATTACCAAATTTAAATGGCCGTAACTTTATTACTACAACTGATCAAATTTATTTTTAAGTTGAATTATTCGTTTAACAATTTCCTCTAATAATGTTATATCCAACCAAGCATATTCTTTTCGTAAGTTATTGCAAGTTAGTTCTTTCATAGTTTGATTGGACAATTGGGTAATGCGTGTAGTTTAAATTACAAACTTTTAGATCGAGTAAACTCAATATGTGTCTTTTGACTAGCAAATGATATTTATGTAAAAATTGCATGGGGCGCCCTATTTGGGTGCCCCTTTTAACCCGTAGCCGCTTTGTCTTTCTGTTTGTACTCGTGCCTACTTTTAAAAAAACTTCAGCTTCCCTTTCTCCTCTTCAATACCACATTTCTTGCTCTTCACTGTAGTTAGTGTTTGAGATAAGCCTTTACAAATAGAATATGAGATTGGAACTTGCTAGTTTCATGTTTTGCGGTAACTGCAGAAGATAGATTTTCTGGATTTAGCTTTGCACGATATGTAATCGCCAGATTTTCATTGACCATTCTAACAAATTTTAACGAGAAATAATATGTAGCTACTTAAACATGATATTTCAAGATTATCAGCCAAAAATTGCTAGATATTTCCATGTGAATGTACAAGAAACAAAGACAAAAACTTCAGCTCTAGAGCTGAAGTTTCCTGGTTACAACATAGAAACTTCAGCTCTAGAGCTGAAGTTTTTATTTTATAACTGGCAAACTTCAGCTGTAGAGCTGAAGTTTTTCGGTTACAAAGAACAGAACTTCAGCTCTAGAGCTGAAGTTTTCCAGTACAAAAGAAAAACTTCAGCTGGAAAACTGCTTAAGTTTTTATTTTATAACTGGAAAACTTAAGCTCTAGATCTTAAGTTTTTATTTTACTAGTATCTAAAAACGTGCGTTGCACGTTAATAATGACACATAATGATTTAAATATTTATTTAGATGAAGGAATAATAAAATTTAATTAATGAGAAAATTTTTATATATATTACTACAACAATTATCTAAATACCGAAAAATATTAGTACATTAGCATAATACGTGAATTCAAAATGAAGGAACGTCATCAAAACTTACATAAATGATCAATTTTAG
>MU672244.1:3425-23914 GCA_026770625.1 Nicotiana glauca
ATATATATATATATATATATATTCTTAACGGGTTAACGGATTATCCGTTAAGAAAATTGAATAATCTGCCCCCAAACTGATAAGCCGTTAATAAAAAAAATTCAATCTGTTCCCCGTTCGTTAAGCCGTTAAGTCATTACCAGTAAGCCATTAAGCTTCGGTTCGGATCGATTTTCGGTTTCGGATCGGTTTTGAACACCCCTATTCAAACCTCTATACTAACAAGAAATCCACTTTCTCTATACTTGTATTCAAACTAGTGTAAAAATTAATAAAAATGTTCTCTTGTGTTCTGACCAATTATCTCAATCTGGTCAATTGTTATAACTTATAATAACAAATTGTCGCAAATTTTAGCGAAATTCAGTTACTAATTTGGTAGTTAGAGATACTTAAAAGATAATTATAGAGGTAGCTGCCTATAATTAGGAAATGGAAGAAACATTATGCTGTATTAATATCATTTGATAATGAAATATCTATTGAGATCAGTCAACCTCTTCTTGTAGCTTAATTGCAGTACACAAACTGATAAACCAAAAACTCGGACCAAAGGTCACCAGCAGTGTACAATTGCCCTATGAAAACTCGCTTTCGCTACAGCTCGGTAGGCTCCCTTAGCCAAGCCAGTGAGGTATTGGCTAGATTAATTTAACCAAAAGAAGGGGGAAAATATTAAAAGAATCCATGATCATAATCCAAAGTATGGTTATGAGTGTAATTTGAAGCATCCATAACTGGCTTGATGTCATAGTTATCAAAAATCCCAACACCATTTGCAATCAAAGAGGAATAAATACTATTCTGATGAGTGGTTACATTCTTGTTCAATTCTTCCATTGAATCCTTTAATTGCTCAAGCTCATGTAAAGCAAGTTCACATATAGGGGCTTCCCACCAACATTGTTTTTGCCTAGTTTTCCTCTTCTGATCAAGTGTTTCACCTTTTTTCTTCTCAACTTCAAGCTCAACAAGTATTTGAGTGAGTTTCAAGTTGAGGTCAAGGACATTGACATGTCGTTGACCCTCGACGAATTGAAGTCGATTATGGGAGATTATTGGATGAGGATTTCTCGAAAGAAACCTATCGATAATAGACTCAACATTAGGATCGCCAAAAAAGTAAACTTTTTTTGCAGGGAAAAAAACTATAATGGCAATTTCAACCCCACATAGTGTACATAATTCACTAGCTTTCTTGAAAAGTCCTGAACGACGTTTGGAGAAGGTAACTTGGAGGTGATTCTTCATCTCTATTTTGGCAATTTTGATCTTTTTCCTACCCATGCTAGGGTTTTTTGCCATGGCTAGAATTATAAAAACAAAGACAATTGTTTTTACAAAAGAATGCAAGAGATCAATTGTGTGGATTGAGTGTAAACATGTACTACTATTTAAAGGGGGCTTGGAGTTTAATCTGCAGGTTTTTGCTATTGTTTTTAAATGTTTTTACTACTATGTTTTTTTTATATGTAACTCATTTATGTATTGATTTGGGAATTATAATATCTTAGTGTCTTAATGCATGGATAAGGGGAAACTGAATGCACCTTAGTTGGCATTAGTAATAATTAATATTCTTCAGAAGTCAGCAATATATTTCAAATATTTTCCTCATATGAGTCAATAATTTATTCAACATATCCCATAATCAATATTTACAGCTTGAAGTATTTGTATTTAGCAATTGTCAGCCCTTTTATTGGTTTGTCCTAATGGAGCTAGTGAGGCTAATGATGATAATCAAGAGGAGTGATTAACCTCTCAAAAATAAATGATTATAATGTGAGAAAGAGAAAATGTTCCCCTAACATTAGATACATATGATTAGTTATAAATCATTTATTCCAGTAATGAGTTGGATCATAAAGCCAAGCTAGTAAATTCTTATAGTTGGATTACAATTATGATGTCGTAATTAACTTGAGTCACTAATTAGGTGACCATAATTGTAGATCTTGATGGATTGCAAAACATATAAGTTACACAAAATAGAGATAAAAATGTTAAGTGTAAAAAATTGTATTGGAAGGAAATTGGTTCATATTATCTTCTATATTACCAAATTAAGCTTATTATAGGAAAATATTTGTTATATATATAATTTGTTTTTCACTTTCACATTTATTTTATTTTGCTATATTGATGATATGAGTTGAGTTTAAAGAAAGAAGTAAAAATTCTTATGGTTGATCCCAACTCATTTGGGACTAAGCCGTTGTTGATGTTATTGTAGTTTGATGTGACACAAATTTTTAAATGTAAAGAATAAAAAAGGACTTTTGAATATTGAAGTTTTATAATAATTGTGTGTATAACATAAAAAAATTCCCTTCGAATGTTGTGATGTTAAACATGTTATATCATTCCTATAAGGGAACTTCGCAATACGTAACTGATGAAATTAAAAATTTACTAAATATAAAATTAGGCATTCTTTTAGACATATACTAAAACAAAAAATAAGACATAAAACTAAATAAAACAGACAGAATAAAAATATATATCCAATAATATTTAGAATTAGTAAGTACTAATAAACATATTTCCAACCATATCTATCCACAACACACAAAAATTTTAATATCTATCCATAATAAATAAAATAACTAATTTGATTAACAAAATTTAACTTTACCACAGGATTCTCCTTAGAAGTAGGAGAGAGGTTACCAATAAACAATTGGACACATTGCTTCACAATAGCCACTAAAGTCTCCTCTTTACGCAAAAGTATTTCAAGATTTTAATAACTACAGATGTGAGGTATCATAACACAAACAGGAAATAGCATAGAGATCTCATATGATAAAAACTGAATCAAATAAATGGTTTCCTTTCTCAATTAAAATTAATCCCTTTTCACATTTCATTCTCTTCTGGTCACAACCGTTCATACAAATCGTTGCCAATATGGCCATTGGCTGCAACAATGGAAAAGCTGCCATTGGCGAATCATCAAAAGAACTTCTTTTACCTAAAGAAGAAACCCCAATTCTTGAAAATTCAAAATCTTGTCTTCCTAAAACATTTGCCAATTTCTTCATTGCTATTGTTGGTGCTGGTGTTCTTGGTTTACCATATACTTTTATGAGAACTGGTTGGATTACTGGTCTTGTTACCCTATTTTCTGTTGCAGCTTTAACTTATCATGGTATGATGCTTTTAATCCATACAAGAAAAAGACTTGATCTTTCTTTAATTGGTGATTCAAAGATTTCTTCTTTTGGAGATCTTGGTTTTGTTGTTTGTGGTCCCATAGGTAGATTTGCTGTTGATGTTATGATTGTTTTAGCTCAAGTTGGATTCTGCATTGGCTATCTTATTTTCATTGGAAACACATTATCTCATCTTTTGAGTTTGTCAAAAGGTTTTGGAATTGGAATTCCTTTGTTTTCATCTGCTAAAAGTTTGTATATATGGGGTTGTTTTCCATTTCAATTGGGCTTAACTTCAATTCCCTCATTGACACTTTTAGCCCCTTTGAGTATATTTGCGGATGTAGCACAAATTGGTGCAATGGGTGTCGTTATGGTTGAAGATGTGATGACTTTTACGAATCAATGGCCGTCTGATATACATGCTTCCGGGACAGTTTCTACCTTCTTTTATGGATTAGGCGTCGCGCTTTATTCATTTGAAGGTGTAGGAATGGCTATACCATTAGAAGCAGAAATGAAAGACAAATCAAAGTATGGGAAAATACTGGCTTTGTCAATGTTCTTGATTGCTTTAATGTATGGAACATTTGGAGTGATGGGGTATTTTGCATTTGGTTCAAGTACAAAGGATATAGTCACATCTAATATGGGAAAAGGAGTATTGAGCACATTGGTGAAAGTTGGTCTTTGTATTAATTTGTTCTTCACATTTCCCTTGATGTTAAATCCAGCTTTTGAAGTATTTGAGAGGAGATTTTGTGAAGGAAATTATTGTGTTTGGATGAGATGGATACTTGTTTTGGGAGTGACATTAGTGGCATTATTGGTTCCTAATTTTGCTGATTTTATGTCATTGGTTGGTAGCAGTACTTGTTGTACACTAGGATTTATTTTGCCAGCATTATTCCATTATCAAGTATTTAAAGAAGATATGGATCGAAAAGGAGCATTTTTTGACTTGGGATTAATAGCCTTAGGGGTGTTTTTTGGAGTTTCTGGTACTTGGTATTCTCTAGTTGAGATGTTTGCTGACGCCAAAAATGTTTAATATATTTCAGTTTATGTTCATTAATCAGTTAATACGAATTGGATCATGTAATATTATGATTCATGAATCCCATTTCATTGTGTGATTGAAATATTTACTATGTTGTAATTGTTTATGAGCTATTTGGTGTCTCATTAATCGTTTGGAATGTGATGTAAAGTTCTTGCTTTATCATTTAACATGCATTGCGCAGTGTTTGCTTAAGACAAGAGAGGTTGCTCTTATGGTAAGCAACCTTCACTTCCATCCAAGAGGTTGTGAGTTTGAGTCTCCCCAAAAGCAAGGTGGGAAGTTCTTGGAGGGAAGGATGCCGTCGGTCTATTTGGAAACAGTCTCTCTATTCTAGGGTATGGGTAAGGTCTGCGTACACACTATCCTCCCCAGACCCCACTTACTGAGATTATATTGGGTTGTTGTTATTGTTGTTGTTGTTGTTGTTGTTGTTGTGTAGTGTTTGCTTAAGGAAAGGCGAATCCATGATGTGAAGTTAATGAGTCCAGCTTTAAGATTTTTCGCATCGAAGGCTAATTAATATATGTTGGGATTTTAATAAGTTATATATACAAATTTATCTTAAATAGTGAATGAGAATTGCAAACTTGAAGAGGTGGGGGGGCGGGAGGTGGGGGTTTAGGTTGAATACTTGAGGCAGTGAGTATCGATGTAGGAGTTTTGTTCTAAAAAGAAATATTTTAAGGATAAAATAGTAAAAATCTTGGTCAAACTTAAAGTGCTTATAAGCTAAAAATTCATAAGTTGGGGTGACCAGTTTTTGGCTTATTTTTGACCTATAAGCATTTGGTTTATAAGCACTTTTAACTTTACTAAACACGTAGATAAACCGAAAAGTGCTTATAAGCTAGTTTGACCAGCTTATAAGCTTAGCCAAACACCCACTATATTATGTATCAAAAATTATAGGTTCTGTTGATCTCGTAAACGAAAAGCTACATTCGTCCCTGAGCTAAAGATTGACCGAGGATTTATTCGCGACCAAGTTCATTTCTCTTGATATGCAGAGTAATTGTAATCTTAATGGCCTCAATTTATTTTGTTCCAGAATGGCAAGATTTACAACACCTATTATTATACTCCCTTCGTCTCAGTGCTTATGGTACCCTTTTTTAAAACGTAATTTTCAAATATATAAATTTTACTTCAAAAATTAAAGATGATATGTTTGAGGTCACAATTAAAATTAAAAAGTTTTGACACTCGAAATCCGAGATTTGTCACATAAATGAGACATAAGGAGTATCTAATAAGGGGCGGAGCCCAAGTCGGACCTATGCTATATCAAGAGGGGTTTAGCAGTAAATTTCGGCAAAAATTACATGTATACACGTATGTATCTTTAGAAAATAATGATATATTAATAGTGGAAACCCTCTATCCAAAGCAAATTTTGGTTGAATCCAAAAGTACACCCCGACTTTTAAATTCTGGGTCCGCCTAGAACTAGAACACAACATATGAGTTTGGCCGAACCCAGTAACTTTTGTCTCAATTATGTATTTGTCTTAAAAAATTTATCGTATATATACAATTTATTAATTTAGAACCCAATAATTTAAACAGATTAGATTCTCGAATCAATAAACTTCAAATTCTGATTTTATCTCTGTTAATTTTCATAATCTACTTCAAATATCTGCATTTGGTAGATTCAGGTTTACTTTTTTTTTTATAGCCACAGTTGCTCAATGAAAAAGTTAGAAAGAAAGGTAATCACATGCGACATGTTTTCAATTGAAAGATACATTACTTTAATTGCAGCTATGGATGTCAATGGTTTGATTAAAAAACGGAAAAGGCCAAAAATATCCTTTAACTATTTGAAATAGCTCAAAAATATCCCTGCCGTTTATATTTTGGATCATAAAAGCCCCTTAAATCATTAGTCTTGCTATTGAAGCTGACGTGATAGTCCAACTAGGTTAGATTTGCTTACGTGGCCATCCATCTAAGAAATCCAGCATGACAAAAAATTTATTCTTTGTTCTTGAATCCTAATCATAAAAAAAGAAATCCAACAATTAAAACATAACAAAATTGTTCTTGATTGTGGTTTATAATTTGATTAAAAAACTCCATTGTGCTGAAGTTCTTGAAGTGTGCTGAAGTTTGTTTGAAGTTGTACATGTTTGTCGAAGGATCGAGCCCATTGATTGAGTTTTAGGGTCAACAGATCTCATGGCACTACGAGAAAATGGGCGTATTGGAACGGATGTTTTTGTAACGGTTTAGAAACCGTTCCTACTGATCAGTTATCGGAACGGTTCTAACCGTTGCAATATTACATGGGTGATACTAGCACACTTTAGCTATAAAATCGTTGCCATTAATTCGAAATTGTTCCCATAGGGTTTTATTTTTTGCAACGCTTATGTTAACCGTGTCAATAAATATACCTGTTGCCACGGATCTTGAAAAAAATGCAATGGAAATGGTTGTTATTTCCCTCCTAAAATTTTGGCCACTTGAATTTTCATAAAACTCGTGTTAGAACCCTATTTTTACATAAATTTCTTTTTGTCTTAATGTCACGACCCCAGTTCGCCCTCCGTGAACATGTCGTGATGGCACCTAGTACCTATAACTAGGTAAGCCTAACAATGCGAAAAATAACATAGCTTGCGGAATAATTAATTAAAACTAAACAACTAAAGGAAAACTGTATATAAATGCCGCTCGGCATATACAACTCAATAATGCGAAAATCTACAATATCACCCCAAAACCCGAAAATTCACGGGAACACAAGCTAACGGAAGGTAAATACATTGGTCTAACTCCAGAATGTCTAAAACGAATAGTACGAAATGAAAAGCTAACTGCTAAAGCTAGAATAAGAAAGAGACTCCTGGTCTGCGGACGCGGCAGATGTACCTCGAAATCTCTGCTAGATCTCTCCGCCTCGAGGATGATACGCCTGGGCAGAGCTACCTAGATCTGCACATGAAAAACATGCGCAGAAAGGGCACGAGTACACCACGGCGGTACTCAGTAAGTGTCAAGCCTAACCTTAGTTGGGTAGTGACGAGGAAAGGTCAGGGCCCTACTGAGATAAAATATAATAAATAATAGGATAAGGAAAAATAGTATGGATAAAGTCTACAACGAGGATTTAAGCAGGATAAATAAGGGAAACAGTAATAGAAAAAGCAGAAACAAGACATTATAAGGAATAATGCTCACAACAGGAAATAATAACCGGGGATCTCTTGGTATCCCGAGGATTTCTTGGTATCCTTCATATACGCGAGGGATCTCTTGGTATCCCGATCTTACACACGAGGGATCTCTTGATATCCCGAGGATCTCTTGGTATCCTCAATACTTATATATCCAGGTGCCAGGGATCTCTTGGTATCCCGCACTCTCAGTCCAGAACATATCACGTACAAGGGGTCTCCCGGATGCCATCCTGTAGTCCCAAATTTAAAACATACAATAACAGCTCAAACAACAAGAATAATGCAAAACTCAGAACAAGCAATAGTAAATTCTAGCCTAACATGCTTCACGGAGTACAAACCAGGCAGTTTAAGCAAATAGGCAAGTAAGTCAACTAAACATGCTTCTCTAAGCTAACACAGAGAAAACTTACAATTAGAGTAAATAGATAGGCAAGAAAACTCAATTGAAGTACTTCAAGTAAAAACAAATTTTTCAACAATTAGCTCAAGTACGTGCTCGTCACCTCATGTACGAGGCATTCAAATATCAAATATCATGTCCTAAGGGAAAAAGGTCCCCCACACAAGGTTAGACAAGCCACTTACCTCGAACCGGCACAAAAAACAACTAGAAACCACACCTTTTTCACGAGTGCCCGACTCCAAATGACCTAAATCTATTCAATTCGATTACATATCGTAAATAACATCTCTAGCAACTGATTCTTATATTTAATTTAAAGCTAAGACGCAAATTTAGGTAAAATAACCAAAATGCCCCTCAGGCTAACATTTCAGAATCGGATAAATTTTATATTTTCAGAACCCTCGTATTCTCACGAGTCTAACCATATAAAAATCTCCCAAATCAAACGTCAAACACCCACTCAAAACTCAGAATTTTGGCCTAAGAAGTTTCTTCCAATTTTTCCAAATTTTTGATCCCCAATCCGAATTTAAATGATAAAATTAATATAGATTTATGAAATATAACTAGAAAGGATTAAAGAAACGTTACCCAATGATCTCCTCTTCAAAGCCCTCTCAAAATTTCCCTCTCCCGAGCTCCAATTTGATTTTTCTAACTTTTGAAACTAAACCCTCGAATTTCATATTTCAGTCCAACGATTTTCGCTTCTGCGGTCAAGATGCGGTCCCACTTTTGCGGAACATGTGCCGCTTCTGTGGATTTTATTAAGGGCTCCATTTTCCGCATCTGTGGTCCTGCTCCTGCGGAACTAATGTCGCACCTATGACTTTCACTATGAGGCCAGTTTTCGCACCTGCGGTCTTGATCTCGCAGATGCGGTTCCGCTTCTGTGGAAAATCCACTGCATCTGTGGCAGTTGCTGAACCACCCTAAACCTGCATCTACAATTTTCTTATCCGCATCTGCGGTTCCCAAACCGCATCTGCGAAAATACCAGAAGCAGCAAAAATTCTACCATCTCTCAACTTCAAAAATCCTTCCGTCAGCCACACGAAATCATCCCGAGGCCCCCGGGAGCTTAACCAAAATCAACAATAACACCTAATACCTCATTCAAACTTATGACAACTCTTAAACCACCTAAAACAACGTCGGAAACTCGAATTAACCAATGATTTAAGCCTAAGAACTTCAAAATCTAATAAAACACGCTTTCGATCGAAAACCTAGCCAAACCTCGTCCGAATGACCTGAAATTTTACATTCACATACCAAATGACATAACGGAGCTACTGCAACTTCCGGAATTCCATTCCGACCCTCGAATCAAAATCTCACTATCGGATCAGAAACTTCAAAAACTCAAACTTCGGCATTTCAAGCCTAAATCAGCTACGAACCTCCAAAACACATTCCGAACACACTCCCAACCCCGAAATCATCTAACGGAGCTAACAGAGCCATCGTATTTCCATTCCAAAGTCGTCTTCACACTGTTCCAACTATGGGAAATTTTCAAACACTTAAGCTCTCATTTAGGGACTAAGTGTCCCAAAACTCTTCGAAATTCAAAATCGAACATTCCGGCAAACCAAAATAGTAGAAATGAACTTAGGGGAAGCAATTAATAGGGGATCGGGGCGTAAATTCTAAAAATGACCGTCAGGGTCGTTACATCCTCCCACACTTAAACATTTGTTCGTCCTCGAACGAGCATAGAGAACACACCTGAAGTAGTGAAAAGATGAGGGTACCGGCTGCGCATATCCCGCTCGATCTCCCAAGTCGCCTCCTCGGCCGGCTGACCCCACCACCGAACCTTTACTGAAGCAATGTTCTTTGATCTCAACTTTCTGATCTTCCTGTCCAATATAGCCACTGGCTCCTCAACATATGATAGATCCTTGTCCAACTGGACCGAACTGAAATCCAACACGTGCAACAGGTCACCGTGATACCTCCGGATCATCGAAACATGAAATACCAGATGAACCTCGGCCAAACTGGGAGGCAAGGCAAGCTCATAAGCAACCTCCCCAACTCGCCTCAAAATCTCAAAAGGGCCAATAAACCTCAGACTCAGCTTCCCTTTCTTCCCAAACCTCATGACGCCTTTCATAGGCGAAACCCGAAGCAGGACCCACTCACCAACCATATATGAAACATCACGAACCTTCCTGTCTACGTAGCTCTTCTGTCTGGACTGGGCTATACAGAGTCTATCCTGAATCATCTTAAACTTCTCCAATGCATCCTGAACCAACTCTGTGCGCAATAGCCTGGCCTCACCCGGCGTAAAACAACCCACCAGGGATCTACACCTCCTACCATATAAAGCCTCATATGGCACCATCTAAATGCTGGACTGATAACTATTGTTGTAAGCAAACTCTGTCAATGGCAAGAACTGATACCAAGACCCTCCAAACTCAATCACACACGCATGGAGCATATCCTTAAAAATCTGAATAGTGCACTCGGACTGTCCGTCCGTCTGGGGATGAAATGATGTGCTCAACTCCACCCGAGTACATAACTCCTGCTACACAGCTCTCCAGAACTGTGATGTAAATTGGGTACATCTGTCTGAAATAATAGAAACTGGAATACCATGCAGACGAACGATCTCTCGGATATAAATCTCCGCCAACCGCTCCGATGAATAAGTGGTACACACAGGAATGAAATGAGTGGACTTGGTCAGTCGATCCACGATAAACCAAATGGCATCAAACTTCTTCAAGGTCCGTGGGATTCCAGATACAAAGTTCATGGTGATGCGCTCCTACTTCCACTTCGGAATCTCTATCTGCTAAAGCAACCCACCCGGTCTATGGTGCTCATACTTCACATGTTGACAGTTGAGGCATCTAGCTACATATCCAACTATATCCTTCTTCATCCGCCTCCACCAATAGTGCTGCCTCAAGTCTTGATACATCTTCGCGGAACCCGTATGGATGGAATACCGCAAACTATGGGCCTCTGCTAAAATCAACTCTCGAAGCTCATCAACATTGGGCACACAAATTCGACCCTGCATCCTCAATACCCCATCATCTCCAATGGTCACATCTCTAGCATCACCATACTGGACCTTGTCCTTAAGGACAAGCAAATGAGGGTAAATATGCTAGAACTCGACTGGGCTCAGAAAGATCCAATCTCACAAACTGGGCTAAGGCCTGAACATCCATCGCCATAGGCCTCTCTGAAGCTGGTAAATATGCCAAACTCCCCAAACTCTTCGCCTGGCGACTCAAGGCATCAACCACCACATTGGCCTTGCCCGGGTGATACAGAATAGTAATATCATAATCCTTCAGCAACTCTAACCACCTCCTCTGATGCATATTTAGATCCTTTTGCTTGAACAAGTGTTGCAAGCTCCGATGGTTAGTATAGATCTCACAAGGCACACCGTACAAATAATGACGCCAGATTTTCAAGGCATGAACAATAGCAGCTAGCTCAAGGTCGTGGACAGGGTAATTCTTCTCATGTATCTTCAACTGTATGGATGCGTCCAATCAACACCGCTCCTGCATCAACACCTCTCTGAGGCCAACTCTCGAGGTATCACAATAGATAGTATAAGACCCCAAACCGGTAGGCAATATCAAAATTGGGGTTGTAGTCAAAGCTGTCTTGAGCTTCTGAAAGCTCGTTTCACACTACTCTGTCCACTGAAATGGGGCACCCTTCTGGGTGGGTCAATCTAGTCATAAGAGTCGCAATCGATGAAAATCCATCCACAAAACAAAGGTAGTAGCCCGCCAAGCCAAGGAAAATGCGAATTTCTATAGCTGAGGAGCGCCTAGGCCAACTCTGCACTACCTCCACCTTCTTCGGATCCACCCGAATGCCCCCAATCGATACCACGTGGCCTAAGAATGCCATAGAACTCAACCAAAACTCACATTTTGAGAACTTTGCATATAACTTCTTCTTTATCAGGGTCCGAAGCAATGTCCACAGGTGTTGCTCATGATCTTCCCGACTCTAGGAGTATACAAGTATATCATCTATGAAAACAATGACGAACGAGTCGAGATATGGCCTGAACACACTGTGCATCAAATGCATGAAAGTTGCTGGGGCATTGGTCAGCCCAAATGACATAACAAGGAACTCGTAATGGCCATACTGAGTCCTAAAGGCAGTCTTCGGGATATCTGGCTCTCGAATCTTCAACTGATGGTAACCTGAGCGCAAGTCAATCTTAGAAAACACATGTGCGCCCTGAAGCTAGTCAAACAGATCCTCAATACGAGGCAAAGGATAACGGTTCTTCACTGTAGCCTTTGTTCAACTAGATATAATCGATACACATACGCATAGAACCATTCTTTTTCTTCACAAACAAGACAGGAGCACCCCAAGGTGAAACACTGGGGCGAATAAAGACCTTATCAAGCAATTCCTGTAATTTATCCTTCAACTCCTTCAACTCAGGAGGAGCCATACGGTACAAAGGAATGGAAATGGGTTGCGTGCCCGGCAACAAATCAATGCCAAAATCAATGTCTCTATCGGGTGGCATGCCCGGAAGATCAGCTGGAAACACATCGGGATAATCCCGTACCACTAGGACTGAATCTACAGAAGGGGTATCAACACTGACATCTCTCACATAAGCTAAATATGCGGCACACCCCTTCTCAACCATACGCTGAGCTTTAAGGAAAGAGATAACTCTGCTGGGAGTGTGATCTAAAGTACCACTCCCGAGGGTGGCCTCTACCTCCCCGACCTCCGCCCCTAGACGGCTGGGTCGATGGGGTAGCAGCTAGAGCTATGATCATGGCCTGAGAACTCTGAGGAGCACGATGTGGCTGAGAAGTCTGTGGGGGTGCACTCCTCCCAAGTCTAGGGCAATCCCTCACCACATGGCGGGTGTTACCACACTCAAAACAAGCTCTGGGAGGGTGCGATAGCTGTGACTGGCTCGGGCCAGGTCTGCTAGACTGACCTCTAAAAGCACCCAGCGCACGAGGCGCGCTAGAAACTGGAGGTGCATAGTAAGGCTCCTGAGGTATAGGCGGAGCTGGAGCACTGCTGGTTGCTGGAAGAGCTGAATGAATGGGGCGATCCATATAACCCCTACCATGACGACCTGCTGCTGGGGTACGGGCACCAGAATAGTGGCTCGACTCTCGAGACCTCTTGGCCTCCCTCTCCACTCGCTCCCTGGCGAGCATACCCTCGATCCTCCTAGTAATGCTCACTACCTGCTGATAAGGGATATTCATCTCCAACTCTCGAGCCATGCTAGATCTGATGGGTGGAGTAAGACCCTCAATGAACCTACGAACTCTCTCACAGATTGTAGCAACCAAGGCCGGTGCATGCCTGGCCAACCTGGTACAGCGGATAGCATACTCCAAAACGGTCATAGCACCCTGGCGCAAATGCTCAAACTCTGCGCGCTATGCGTCCTTGAGACTCTGAGGGACAAACTCTCTCATGAACATGTTTGAGAACAGGGTCTAGGTCAGTGAGGCAGCCTCTGCTGGACTGTCTATCTCATAAGTGCGCCACCAATCATAGGTGGCTCCCTGAAGCTGGAAGGTAGTAATGGAAACCCCACTAGACTCTAATATGCTCATGGTGCGAAGAATACGGTGGCACTTCTCTAGAAATCCCAAGGCATTGTCTGATGGTAATCCACTAAATACAGGAGGCTTGTACTTCTTGAACCTCTCAAGCCTCCGCTGCTCATCCTCGAAAGCCACTGCCCTGTCTTCGGGCTGAATGGGCACTGCAGGCTGTGCGTGAATAATCTCGGAAACCTTCTCAACATGCACTCGCTGCTCAGGAGTGCAGACGGCGGGAGTCTGTGCTCCTCCCCCGGCATGGATGTGGTTGCAGCAAGGGGAAGTAACCCTGCCTGAGCCAAGGTGGTGTACCTACTCATGAACTGAGCCAAAGTCTCCTAGAGAGCTGGAGTAGTAGTGGCAGTAGTAGGCATGCCAGGTGCCTGGGCTCTAGCTGGATCTGCTGGTGGTGCCTCGGCGGCAGCTTGTGCAGGTGCTCTGGCTGCACCACGTGTGCGTCCTCGACCTTTACCCCGGCCCCGGCCCCGGCCTCTGACGGCTACAGTAGAGGGTGCGGGTGCCTGATCATCTCGAGGAGCGCGTGTCCTCACCATCTAGAAGTTTAGAATTTGTGATTTCAAGATGTCGCACGACAAGGAAATCAAGTAAAGTGAAAATTTTTCCTAATAGTTACATAGCCTATTGTAGATAAGTACAGACGTCTCCGTACCGATCAGCGAGACTCTAATAAACTGACCTGTGTTCCGTGACTCCTATGAACCTAGAGCTCTGATACCAACTTGTCACGACCTCAGTTCGCCCTCCGTGAAGCATGTTAGGCTAGAATTTACTATTGCTTGTTCTGAGTTTAGCATTATTCTTGTTGTTTGAGCTATTATTGTATGTTTTAAATTGGGACTAGGGAACGGCATCCCGGGAGACCCCCTGTACGTGATATGTTCTGGACTGAGAGTGTGGGATACCAAGAGATCTCTGACACCTGGATATATAAGTATTGAGGATACCAAGATATCCCTCGTGTGTAAGATCGGGATACCAAGAGATCCCTCACATATATGATAAGGATACCAAGAGATCCTAGGGACACCAAGAGATCCCTCGCGTATATGATAAGGATACCAAGAGATCTTCGGGATACCAAGAGATCCCCGGTTATTATTTCCTGTTGTGAGCAGTATTCCTTATAATGTCTTGTTTCTGCAATGTCTATTATTGTTTCTCTTATTTATCCTTCTTAGATCCTCTTGATAACTTTATCCATACTGTTTTCCTTATCCTATTATTTATCATGTTTTATCTCAGTAGGGCCCTGACCTTTCCTCTTCACTACCCAACCTAGGTTAGGCTTGGCACTTACTGAGTACTGCTGTGGTGTACTCATGCCCTTTCTACGCATATTTTTGTTGTGCAGATCCGGGTAGCTCTGCCCAGGCGTATCATCCTTGAGGCGAAAAGATCTAGCAGACATTTCGAGGTAAATCTTCCGCGTCCGCTGACCAGGAGTCTCTTTCTTATTCTAGCTTTAGCAGTTAGCTTTTCATTTCGTACTGTTCGTTTTAGACATTCTGGAATTAGAGCAATGTATTTTCCTTCCGTTAGCTTGTGTTCCCGTGAGTTTCCGGGTTTTGGGGTGATATTGTAAACTTTCGCATTATTGAGTTGTATATGTCGAGTGACATTTATATACAGTTTTTCTTTAGTTGTTCAGTTTTAATTAATTATTCTGCAAGCTATGTTGTTTTACGCATTATTAGGCTTACCTAGTTATAGGGACTAGGTGTCATAACGACATGTTCACGGGGCGAAATAGGGTCGTGACACTTTATTAATTTCTATACCTAATAAAATTAAAAACAACTAAAGGCTATCGAAAGGCCATCCCTCTCAAAAGGAACTTCACCCAGAACGACGACTCTGTAACAACCATCAAAAGGCAGCCATCAAACTCCAACTCTGCCACTATCCCGCCGTCAACCTCCGCACTAGATCCTCCGAATCTGTAACAACTATGGCCGTCAACAACCACCTCCTTCTGCGGCCGTCAACAACAACCACCATCTCGCCGTCAACAAAATCGTTCCAGCTCTTCGACTAGTTCCGAGATTTGATTTTCTTTTTTCTTCACCCATAAACTTTATCTCCTCCACCCGAAACAACCACTTCCTTCTATTAATCCAAGCTCCACATTTTCAAATAGTCCCAAAATTTTAGGATTTTTTCTCGACTGAGCTCGACCACCTCCTTTTGAAATTTCTCAATAGTTGAGCCATAATTTGCAGATTTCATTAGTAAGGAAGAAATTGTAACTGATATCTGTGGGATAAATCGCGGTATATTTTTAATGTCTTTTTAATTGAAATTTTACATAACCACATTTGATAGTTGTATTTTTGAATGAAGATTCTAATATTAATGTTCGATATTATCCAATTCAACTGATTTTTGTTTTTGGGAGTATTTGAGCGACATAGTGTGATTGAATAGAGATTAAACACACTGGTACATGTCTTCTTATTGTGATTGAAATTGTAGATTTCATTGAAATTATGCTTTACTTTGGTCCAATTGATAGGTTTTGATTCTATATTTTGTTTGATATGACACTGTTTGATTCAGTTGTCTTTGTTAATTTTTTTTCTTGTTCAACTTAACAACTTTAAAGCTATGAGTTTTTTCTACTGAAGCTTTTAATCTAAGTTAGAGTTCTATTAGGATTTTGTTGTACTATAATTTCTCCCTTTTGGTTCTTGATATCTATGAGTTCTTAGCATATATGTAACCTTACTTAGCACAGTTTAATATCTTTTCATTATATACTGAAGTCAAAAGGTGAGCAAAAACCTGAATATACTTGCTTGTTATAAGTAGATATCCATGTCCCTTATTTTGCTACGCTAATGATTTTTCTCATGGTTAGCAACCATAAGCCAGAAACTAAAAGATATAGTTTCTCATTGAAGCTGGTTGCGGGCTAATGATAGTATTAACTAGTTGTTTATGTGTTTGTCGTTGTATCTTACCTTCGATTGATATGTTACTATGCTGTCCGAATAAGTCGTGTTAACTGGAAAATGGTAAGGGCTTTCAATCATGAAACCTTTTCTGATAATAAGTATGTATGTTTGGTTGTTAAGGCCCATCCCTTCTCCAACGTCCTCTTCTGGTTTAGCTGTCCAAGTCTTCAAGTGTGAAACCAGGTCTTTAGAATTATAAATACCATTTTCTTCCTGCACCAGATAACTGCGTGTCGTTCTAGTTAATCTGATTCCTATTTCTTTGGTCTTCAATGAAGGTGTTGGAACAAATAAGTGATCAAGTCTACAGTCTCCTTTAAGGTATTGAGTTATGTTGCATGTTTGTGTCGCTATATAACTAATGTGTTATCCTATGGAATTAAAAGATTGCTTGCTATGTGACTGTTAGGGTTGAGAAGGGCAATGCATCTTTGGCACCTAATGACCAGTAGGATACTCTTCCATCCGGCACCTAATATTAGAGGTGCTCTTGCAGCATAGTGATAACATGTATATTTAGGCTTTGCAGGTATCAGACATTTCCAGAGTTGTACATAGGTAGGTGTATTACATCAGAAGTGCTTGTAACATCTGCAGACTCGAGAGTTCGGGTGGTTGATGGTACTGATCTTGTTCACAAGTTTAAAGGTACATTTAAATTGCTATAAATACTTTATAAATCTGGTCTAAAGCTGAAGTGTGATCATGTCAGTAATTACTTTATTGACATGGGTCCTAAATTTGAACAATCTTGTGTTATTCCTTGAGAAAAGAAACAGTAAGCCAAAAGTTCTAGTGGATAGTTTATATTGGATGTTGAGCTTTTAAATTCATGACAATAACATAGCATCTATTTCTTAATCTGACATGGAGTAACTGAGTGTTTATCTGGTACACTATCTTAGTAAAGTGAGATTTAAAGAACCTCTAGTCTTAGAAAATATCGATTTAACAAGTTTATTTAGTATTTAAATGAGATATGTGCTAATAGATAGAATGAATATGAAAGATTCATATTTCAGATGTCTGAGCGATTGTAGATTGAGTAGTAGTTGATGGACTCATAGTATCTTGCCAAAGCTTTGTATTAAGGGGGACTCTCGAAAATTATATTTCATTACATATTTTGCATAATCAAACATTTCTACATTAGTAAGCATTCATGTACATTCTTCTGACTGATCTAAAGCCTGTTGAGAAGGGATGTGAATAAGTATATTTTAACTAAACCTACCAACTATCACTCCTCTGATAGACCCTACAAAAGCATACAGTATCACAATCTAAAGCTGGAAAGTCAGTTCTTTTGCATCATATACAGTAGTTACTACCATTTCTTAGGGGAGATTGTTTAGAAGTATGGTTAATTTCCCTAAAGTTTGGTGGCTGAATTCTGCCAAAATTCTGCACTGTTACAAGCTGTTGCTCAACTAAACAGTCGACCATCTGCTGGTAGTAACAATCAAGGTCAGTACGTACCAAATGTTATACATCTTCTTCTCCTTCCTTGTGCTCCTTCTTCTACTACTTCTCTCTTTCTCTCTCTCGCAAACTCTGAATAGTCTATTAATTTTTTTACTTTGCCTATGGCACTTAGTCGCTGCGTAATTCTGTGGTTGACTAGCTAGTGTCATTACTATAATACATATTCGGTGAGAACTTGAAGGTTTAGTGGGTGATCATTCTGACACTAAAAGTTAATCTTTCGACTGAAATAGTTTGTTTTGAATGTTGATTAAGTTGGATAATTTTATTGATACAAAAAATTTAAAATTTTTTTACTACTACATTATTTTCATAAGTACTTGGATACCTATTTAAGTAATTAATTCATTTTATTGCATAACAGAATAAAAATCTGAAACAAAAATCAATATTGAGTATACCAAAGTAATAATGCTCTTTCGCTGAGAATAATCTCATCTCAAACGTGGATAGTATTTTTGCTTTATTTTTCATGAATTTAACTTATATAACTGATAAATTAAAAATAATATACACTTCATGCTTGTGTACCATTCCTTCAGAAGAACAAAAAGAAAAAAGGTTCAGTGTTTTACACCTGAATCCGTGATTTAGCAGCAGAGCTGCCAAGAATCTCTCCTCTGTTTGAAAAAATATTGGATTCAAAGTTCTGATCGCATGATTAAATCATTTTGCTTAGGAAATCAAATAAGCTGTCATATACCTAAGTTTATTTTCTGTTTTCTATATAGCTTCTTTTGTCGTGCCGCAAAATGTTTCCAGGAAGCCAACAAGTGAAATGAATGGTTGTAAAACAAAAAAGATAGCGAGATTCAGAGGTGAATACTTGAAAATCTAATTAAGAAGTGACAGGAAGATAGTTTAACTAATTCATTATGCTAATATTCCGTTTCTCTTTTAAATTCTTTCTGGAGGTGGATTAGTAAATTTTGCTAGTTCCAAAGTCATACAAGAAAACAAGTTTAAAGCAAAGTAAAAAATGGAGGAAAGCAATGCATGTTACCTAAGTTATTGTATGTAAGATATTAGCTAGAGATCTGGAATTTACTTGAAAACAGGTTGCTTGGTAGTTCTGGGATTTTCTTGAAAACAGGCCAGTTTAGTTTTAATAGGTTGCAACCTGTGCAAGGTTTCAAATATTAGCAAGGAGCACTACTTTATTTTGGTCTTTCATTAGCTGTTTCTCTTGAAGAGTAATGACTTTATTTATCCTCTTTTGTAGGTGGAGTAGATCAAAAAGTGGATGATGAAGGTAGTGAAGAACTAGACCTTACTTGAGATGAATTTTGAATTGCTATAGATGAATGTTCTAGGAATCTTTTGTTATCAACATTTCTTAAACTTACTCTCTTGAAATGTACTAAACTTATGCACTTGGGTAGAACATTTACTTTATGGATATTATTTGCTTGATGGGTAATTTATATTATTAATAGTTTTATTTTATGATTTATTTAAATTTTAGTATTATATATATATATATATATATATATATATATATATATATATATATATATATATATATTTATTTGTTTATAACAGGCGCTATATTTTAGTTTTAACTAAACTGATACAATATCTAGCAGAACTGTTGCAATGGGACAAAATGACGTTCTATTAGACAATGTAAACTGTTGCAATAGGTCTTATAAACTGTTCCAAAATGATCTATAAACCGTTCCAATATTTGTATAACCGTTACTATAGCTTAAACAAAAAGTTGTTATATCCATATATAACCGTAGCAATAGCTTACGTAAGTGTTGCATTAAATAGCATAGTAACGGTTAAGAACCGTTGTATAAACAATAGAGTAACGATTTTAAACCGTTCCAATTAGAACAAATAAACCGTTGCGATAACCATGGTCAAATTTAACGCAAATGGTTGATTGTTGTTGGAAAACGTGTGCAACCATTCTTTGTGTGTCAAAATTTGAAAATAGCTGCTGATTTGAAACTTCTTGGTGAAATATTTTGTATTTGTTGTTGGGTTATTGAAAATAATTAATGTCAAATTTTAAAAGTTTTAATTGGATGTTACTGTAAATTGCTTCAATATTGCGACTGAAACTAAAAATTGAACTTTAACAACTGATTTTTTGGTCTGAACATCTGAGCTAACCCCTCCCCCCTCCCCCCAAAAAAAAAACCTTCATGGAAGAGTTCTTAAAAACTTGATAATCCGAAAAAGTGTTTAGTGAATTTATGATTGGTTTGATCTGAATCTTACTAGGGATTGTTGGGTTGATGTTGCAAAGCTATACTAGATAAACATCTAAAAATTTAGATCAAACTAATCATAAATTCAGAAAAGAGAACAATGGAGTTTTTAATCAAATCATAAACCCCAATCAAGAACTATACCTCAAAAAATTACATAAAAAACTATTTTTGAAATGACTATTTTCTCTCTCTGTGCATTTTAGCTTTACCTGCGCCTACCATGGGTAAGAGAGCTTGTATCTGATAATAAGTGAATTTGACTATAATCACGCCTTAAATAATCATATTTTTATGTTGTTTTGATAATATATATAATGACAAAATGCTCTTATTAGTGTTTTTCATGAATTGTAGGTGCAAAATGGTTAAGGAAGGCTAAGGAGCAATTT
>MU672245.1:5597-45419 GCA_026770625.1 Nicotiana glauca
AAATATATATATATATATATATATATATATATATAATAGAAAAAAAAATTGCCATCTCGTCGATTCTCCGCCCCGCCGTCGGCCGCCACCCACCTCTCCGTCATGTCAGTTCAGAGATTCTCCCTATCAAAGCTCCGTCGTTGCTCTCATAATTTACCGGAAATATCCTTTCTCCACACTGTCACTTTTTCAGACTCTCATACTAAAACCTCAAATCTTTCCAATCACTATCGCCGCAACAACCATGGCCACCGCCGGCACATCCACTTTCTCGACTCGTTATTACCGTCGCAGCCGCAACTTTCTGGACCGCACAGTGTTTCCTTCTGCCGTTCGTTCTCCACTCGCGACTGGCGAGTTGGTGATATCGGTGAGTCGGTGATGACTCAGTATGAGAACACAGAATTGTCATTGATCGGAGAAAATGTTAGTGGAAGTGTTGAGGATTCAATTCTCCCAGTACGTGCCTTGATATCATTGCTGGATGGTTATCATGACCTCACGGGCTTCCCTTGGTAAAATTATTTTTGAGCACCTTTAGATTTGTTTTTTTGAATTTCAGAAAATCTAAGCTTTAAAATTTGTAGTTAAAATATGCGTTGTTCATTGATACAGTAAGGTGAAAACAGCTATTATGTACAGTGTAAAATGCATAATATAAGAGAATAAGAGATAGGTGCATGTCAAGAGTAAAATCTGGCACTAAACATTTCTTTTCGCTTGCGCTCTGCTTACAACCGTGAAGATGATTATATGTGTAACTTGTTGTCATGTTATTGGAAATTTTTGTCATTAAGAGCCAGGATTAGACTTTCGATACTAGTACAAGTAGTTGCATGCTGTTGTTCACTCGTAATAATGGATTCCAGTGGATGCCTACTTATGTCATACTATATCTTCTATCTAGCCAAATATTTTAGTGTCTACTTTGGGTGGGAGGAAGTGGTTTGTTCAAAATTTAATCATTGGATACTTCGGGGACCATGCATATTTTCTTTGTGAACTTTATGCCTTTGGTTTTACCAGGTTTTTGCTGGAGGTATATGCTGTTAACAGTAATACAATGTGAACTTTGTGCCTTAGGATTTACCAGGTTTGTACAAAAGGTTCTATGCTGTCGGCAGTAATTATCAAGTCGCTGTGTTTACAAAATTGGCTTAAGCAGCTTAATTCTGTACTTCACTGGTTTAGACCCACTCCATTTTGCTATATGGCCCACAAGGCCTGCATTGTTCCTCAACCAAGAAAGAGAGTTATTGACAAAATTCTGTTTAAAAGCACATGGAACAGTCAATAATCTCTTAATCTTGTAGTTGTTTGTAATTTGTATCAAATCATAGTATATGGCCCATGACTTTCAAATAATGGTGTATGTACTTGGTTTGCAGGTGGATCATAATAGCTTCTTCAACAGTGGCTATGAGGCTGACATTGTTCCCATTTGTGATATTGCAACTCCACAAGTTGAAGAGGATTGGAGAGTTATTTCCTAAATGTGAGGCTTGGTTCTCAATACCCTTCGTTTTCCTTTAGCTGATGCTAACTTTGGAACTCAAAAAGTAGGATGGAGTGAATGAATGGGTGGACTTTTCCTTTTGATTGGAATTTCGGATAAAAAAATATTTCATTATTTCAACTTCAACTTGAAATATAATTTGTACATCAATGTTCATTTGATCCATTATTTCAGCTTCAACTTGAAATGGAGAATTTGAAGTTGGAAAACTGGTTTGAGGAGTATTTCAAGTGAAATAATGGTTTTTAATCACAAAACTTCAATTTTTTTCCAAGTGAAATTTAAGTCAGACACAACTTCAACTTCCAAAGACTGTTTTTCAACTTCAACTTCAAATACACTCTTTTTTTTCAACTTCAACCAAATATTGTCCAAATGCCTACTAGTATTAAACTCTTCAAAGAAGATGCTCATAGATTTGGATTAACTTGGTAAGATGCTGAGTGAGTTTGCCGCTAGAAGATGACAAGTTAATTTGCGAAATTAACTTGGTAAGATGCTCTGTGATTTTGCCACTAGAAGATGACAAATAAGATTCTCTTTTTTTAACAATTCAGTTCCTTATCATTTCTGCTCAAGATTCACAAAACAATAGAAATCTTAAATTTAATGTGTTCTATAGTTCTACTTCTTTCCCTCCAAGTGCTTCAGTATCTATTCACCCTAGAGTAGATTCGTATACCTGCATTTTGTCATTTCATGTTTCTTGAGGTGCACTTGTTCAAAAAGAAAGTTATAGGGTCCCCAAGGGATGGCCTGATGGTTGAAGCATGGGATTAACAACCCGGGCATTTTAGGTTCCAACACCAGCGATATCACTTGGTTTGAGCCCATCTGTTTCAGCCTTGATGGATGTATCTTGAGAAACCTATGCTTATGGACCGGTCAAGTTGCCCTGTAGATTAATTGAGGTGCTCTCAAGCTAGCCCACACACTGCTAATTTTAAAAAGAAAAAACAGAACAACCACGATAACTTTGATGCTGCTGCTATTTTCTTTGTTGCTTCAAGAATCCATCTCATAATGACATGTCCAGCCTCCACAAAACAGATGAAAAAGAAAGAGTTAAAGAGGCTAGCCTAATGAGTTGTTTGAGAAAATGGACATAGTATTTACCTCTTAATAGAGATGAATGCCCGGCAGAAGCTATTATTTTTCAACTGATCTTTCTTATGTATTTTTAAGTGCCTCCTCCATTCCCTCCGCCTATGTCAGGAAGGAGTTTAAGAGACCAACTTAAAATCTTTTTCAAGCAGAAACAAGAAGCAGGATGTCCTTCATTTTTTTGGTACTTCGCCTCTCTGGCAGTTCAGGTGATAATCCTTTCTATTTTATTATGTCAAGTTAATTTGCTTTAGTACCTTTTACAAAATTCTGGATAACTATTTTTGATTGTACATTAAAATACAGTGAGGAAATTGTGACCTTTATTTGGGAGCCTAGTGTGCAGCAAAACCAAAACTTACGACAATTCAGTACTATCTGAGTGAATCCGAGATTGACTATTCCGATTTGTGATGCGATATTGTAATCATTATACTTTATGTGATTTATAAGAGTTTTGTCTTTAAATCCAAATTAACTTCAGTTATTCCATAGATATTTCTAGTAGTCTTTCTGTGTTAGGCCTTCAAGCTCTTCCCAACTTAAGATGCTCTTATTTGTTTATCAGGTTAACGTATTTTACTTATGATCTATAAGACCTTCCCCTAGAGAAATGTCTTGTAGGTTAGGTAGCGAATTATGACCGTGTTCTTGCTCTGCAAAATGCAACGATCTGCATATTAGATGGTACTATGGTAGTGAGCCAAAAAAAAAAAAAATTGACTGGAATCTTGAATCGTGGTTATCTCATTTGAGTGGTTGATATATGTAAACAAAAATAAAATAAAATAAGAATAGTTGTATTTGGGATTGTGAAGATATTGTTCTTTAGTTAGTCTTCTGAAAAGGATCTTTTTATAGGATAAATTTCTAGAATGATTTATAGTGATGTTAAGTGGACAATATGTTTGTGTTAGTGCTTGTACAACCTTATTTCCTTCTTGGTTCCTAAAAGCGCTTGAGTCTTTTGGTCTTGTCAGAAGTTTGTATGAATTTTTAAATATTAGATTAATGCAGGTCTAAATGGAATCACATGGTTGTGAAAGTTCATATAGTTGATCCTGACTAGCTTGAAATTGAGACATAGACTAGTAATTGTTGCTATGTAGGTGCTATTACAGGCTGTTGGGAGTACCCCTGGTTATAGAAGTTGGTGAAAAAAGATTTAAGGGAGTGGAATGAGAACATTTATGGTGATTTAGAGAAGGTAAGAAAAAGAAACAGCTGTCAAGTGTCAAGAAAATTTACAAAGGCTGGAAGCAGGCAGGAAGAAAACTTATGGTATCAGGTGAGGAAGAAACTGTTGAAAAATACTGTATTAAGAAGGGAAGGAGAACTTCAGGAAATTGCAAAAGCTGAGGGAGATATCCTGGAGGCAAAAGTACCGGTGTTTATCGCTTCAGCAAGGAGGCAAGAATACAGTTTTTTTGGGGGGTATAGTGTATAGACATCCCCACCATTACAACAAGTGAAAGAGAATGGCTGCAAAGACCATTCACAGTGGAAGAGAATAGATTGAGGAAGCACCGACACATACTATGGAAACTAACCTTGGGACCTGATGATTATACAATGGAAGCATAAATGTTTTCCATGTATGAAGTCTTTCAAATTATGGGATCAAGCTGGGTTTTTTGTTGTTGTTGAAGTCCTTCAAATGGGATAATGGATACTGTAAATTATTTCTACCAATATGAAGTCTTTCAGAAAATCCTCTATGCAACACACATTGCTCTTGTTCCGAAAAGGAATGATGTAGAAGAACTCAACGACTACAAACGAATTAGTTTGGTGGGAGGAAAATATAATATTATTGCAAACACATTAACAGTAAGGTTGAAAAAGGTGATTGGGAAATTGATATCTGGTCTTTGGAATGTTTATATTCTCTGGCCTTTTGGTGTAAGATGACAGATGCATATGATGTCAACTCTTTACTTGAATTCCTTTGGAAAAATAAAAAACTCTCTACTTGAATTCCTCAACTCGCTAGATGTTTGAAACAGAGAAGGCTGGGCTTTTTATTTGTGTATAGCTGCACCTACTTGGTGCTATTCCAATGGAATAAAGATACTTTTACTTATCAAAAGTAATTGTTGTTGTTACTGCTTACAACAACAACCTAGTAAAATCCCACAAGTGGGGTATGGGGAGAGTAGAGTGTACGCATACCTTACCCCTACTCCAAGAGGGTAGAGAGGCTGTTTTCGATAGACCCCTCGGCTCAAGCAAAAAGACAATATATCAGTACCAACAACAAAGAAGCATAGAAATAATAAAGGCAGCATAAGTACCAAAAAATAAATGAAAAACAATAACAGCAACACGTAAGAAAGGCTCGGTACTATGAAAAGTGAAAGAAAAGTGTGGACACAACAATAACCACTAGCACTCTAGGATACAACCCTATCAGACTGGCCTCTCACCCGGTACGAAGTAGAAAAGAGCACCACTACCTCCTAACCTATAACCCTAATGCTAGACCTCCACACCTTTCTATCAAGGGCCATGTCCTCGGAAATTTGAAGTCTCGCCATGTCGTGCCTGATCACGTCTCCTCAATACTTCTTGGGCCGCCCTCTACCTCTTCTCATACTCGTCAAAGCCAACCGCTCACCTCCTTACTGGGGTGTTCAGACTTCTCCTTCCACACGTGCCCGAACCATCTGAGCCTAACTTCCTGCATCTTGTCATCCATCGGGGCCACGCCCACCTTCTCCCGAATATCATCATTCCTAATCTTATCCATCCTAGCGTGCCCACACATCCACCTCAACATCCTCATTTCTGCTACTTTCATCTTCTGGATATGAGAGTTCTTAACTGGCTAACATTCCGCCCCATACAACATGGCCGGTCTAACCACCGCTCTACAGAACTTACCTTTGAGCCTCAATGGCACCTTCTTGTCATATAGGACTCCAGATGCTAACCTCCACTTCATCCACCCCACCCCTATACGGTGCGCAACATCCTCATCAATCTCCCTATCCCCTTGGATAATCGGCCCGAGATACTTGAAATTGTTTCTCTTGGGGATGACCTGTGATTCAAGTGTGACGCCCATGCCCAGTTCCCTCGACTCGGCGCTGAACTTGCACTCCAAGTATTCCGTCTTAGTCCTACTAAACTTGAAACCTGTAGACTCAAGGGCCTGTCTCCAACCTCTAGCCTCTCGTTAACGTGGCTTCGCGTCTCATCAATCAAAACTATGTCGTGACCGAATAGCATACACCATGGCAACTCCCCTTGAATATGATGCGTCAGTGGGTCCATCACCGGGGCAAATAAAAATGGGTTGAGCGCAGATCCTTGGTGCAGCCCCATCACAACCGGAAATTGCTCCGAGTCGCCTCCCACTGTCCTAACCCGAGTCTTTGCTCCATCATACATGTCCTTAATCGCTCAAATGCAAGCAACCGACACACCTTTCGCCTCCAGACATCTCCAAAGAACCTCCCTAGGTACCTTGTCATACTTTTTCCTATCTCTGTACTGTTCCACCAACCTATTAATAATTCCACCAACCTATTAATAAAGTGGATAGCTTCCGTAGTAGAATGACCCGGCATGAACCCGAACTGGTTATCGGGTATAGCCACAGTTCTCCTCACCCTCTCTTCCACCACCCTCTCCCAAACTTTCATGGTATGCCTTAGTAACTTGATACCCCGATAGTTGTTATGATTCTGGATATCTCCTTTGTTCTTGTACAACGGTACCACCGTACTCCGCCTCCACTCATCCGACATCCTCTTCGTCCTGAAAAAATAATATTGAACAACCTAGTCCGCCATTCCAAACCTGCTCTACTCACACTCCTCCAAAATTCAATCGGAATTTCGTCTGGTTCAGTCACTCTACCCCTTCTCATCTTACACATAGCCCCCACGACCTCCTCAACCCTAATGCGTCTACAGTACCCAAAGTCTCGGTGACTCTCGGAATGCCCCAATTCACCTCGCACAATATCCGTGTCCTCTCCTTTGTTCAGAAGTTTATGAAAGTAGGCCACCTCCTCTTAATCTGTGCCTCTCCCGTCAATACTCTACCGTCCTCATCTCTAATGCACCTCACTTGGTCCAGATCCCGAGCCTTCCTCTCTCTTGCCGTGGTCAGTCGGAAGAGCTTTTTATCCTGCTTTTGTCCCCCAATTCCTCGTACAGACGAACAAACGCAGGAGTCTTAGCCTCCGTGACCGCCAACTTCGCCTCCCTCCTTGCTACCTTATACCTCTCTTTGTTCGCTCTCCTCTCCTCCTCGTCTGTGCTCCCTGCTAACCTCAGGTACGCCGCCTTCTTCTCTTCCACTTTGCCTTGGACCACTTCATTCCACCACTAGTCGCCGTTGTACCTGTCAGTGTAACCCTTCGAGGCCCCTAACAACTCTTTTGCCGCCACCCTAATACAGTTCGCCGTCGTCGCCCACATATCATTCGCGTCCCCACTACTCCTCCAGGCTCCCAATGTCAATAACCTCCGCTCCAACTCCTGCGCTTTATCCTTAGTCAAGGCTCCCCACCTGATCCTCGGTCGTCCTCGTGCCGACCTCTTATTTCTCTTTATCATGATACCGACATCCATCACCAAGAGTCTATGCTACGTCGTGAGGATCTCCCCCAGAATAACCTTGCAGTCCTTACACAACCCTCTATCACATCTCCTGAGGAGGATGTAGTCAATCTGGGTACTCGCCACCGTGCTTTGGGAAGTAACCAAATGCTCCTCCCTCTTCGGAAAACTGGAGTTCGCAATCACTAGCTCAAATGCCTCCGCAAAATCCAACAGCGATGTACCTCCTCCGGTCATAATCCCAAAGCCGAAGCTGCCATGCACCTCGCCATAGCCATCAGTAGTTGACACAATATGACCATTGAAATCCCCTCCTATAAATAACCTCTTGGCAAGCGGATACTACGCACAATCTCATCCAACCCTTTCCAGAAGCGCCTTTTAACCTCCTCATCCAAGCCCGCATGCGGCGCGTAAACTCTAACTACATTTAGAGTGCACTCCCCAACCACTAGCTTAATAGTCATTAATCTATCAATCGCCCGCCTGACCTCTACCACCGACTCTCGAATATCTCTGTCCATCAAAACACTCACTCCATTCTTACCTTTTGTGACTCCAGAGTACCACAACTTATATCCGCCCGCATCCCTCGCCCTCGATCCTACCCACCTAGTCTCCTGGACACAAGCTATATTAACCTTCCTCCTCTGAAGAATCTTTGCCAACTCTATAGACTTACCCGTCAGTGCTCCTATCACCTATGTTCCATGACCCAATTCTCAACCTAGAGGCTTCCTTGCTCCCCTTGCCTCCCGTCCCACCCCCTGAGCCTTGTCGCACCCCCCGCCCCACCCGAGGACATGACCTTACTCTACCATCCCAGACCTCAGCTACTATTACTACGACAAACTAGGAAAATCGCTAACCCAAAAATAGACAAATGACCAATCTAGAATAAAACGATATGTAGTTACAGGCACGAAAATATTATGATTATATTAATGCGGATTAAAATGGCACCAATTTAACTAACACAACGAAGAGAATGAGGGAGGCGGGAGGTACCAACTCCCGAGAGTAGAACCTGGATATTCAACTTGGTGCAACCTTCACTGCCACTTCTCCAACGACAATTGCTGGAAAAGGTCACAGGGAAGTTGGCCGTGGTGACCGTTGCTCATCGGAGCTGGCTGAACCGTTGTGGGACAGGACGCTTCTGTAAAGACAGCTGCCACCAAGATATCTCTTGGCCTAAAATCTGACTGTACAGGGGGGTGGGATGAGAGTAAGAGAGGGGGATAGAGGAGATGGCAGTCACCGGCTCTGTGCAAGCCACCGGCGTAGGTGGAAAATGGGCGGAGAAAGGGATAGGGTGGAGAGGGTAGAGGAAGGAGAAAAGGGTAGGGGGTGAGAGGGAGAAAGGAGGGAGGATAGAGGGCGAGAACTTACGTGGTGGTGATGGCCGTCGCCGGTGCCGGAGCTTGGCTTGTCACCGGTGTTGGCAGAGAGCCGTTAGACACAATAGGGTGTGAGAGAGAAAGTTCGGAGGGAGAGAGAGAGCTGTTGTAACTGCTTGAGGACATTTATTTCTCGGTCTTCGACCTAGTCCAGTTAGTTAATGGTCTTGAAATCATGGTTTGCAGATTCTTTTTATTTTATTTTTAGAATGAGGTTTGTAGGATTCATTATTTGCTTATTTAGTATGAGTAGGAGTTAAGACGACAATAAGTTATATTTCGTTTTCCTGGCTTGTTACTTCTGGATTCCGGGTTTGCTTTATTTTTAGTTTTGATGAAGAATTCACCCGAAAAAAGTAGATTCACCAATCGAGATTTATATTCACATGGAGGGTATGAAGAATGATAGAATGATATTTGCTTGATTGAAGCTATCGAAATCTATGCATGAAATTTGGTTGTTTTTTGATGAAAGTAAGATGTGGCTGAGTAATCTTGTCATTTTGATTATATTCTTATTCATTTCTAGGTGCCCTGCTTTCTTCTTTGGATTACAACTATTAGAAGAATGTCACTGGATCATCACGAAGGTTTTGATTGTGTAAGGGCACTCTTGTTTTATGCAATTCCTGTGTAGGTTATTATTCCTTTGTTATTATGATTCTTTCTTGTACTTATTTAATTGTTTAGTCTGTTTTTTGATTATCATTCTATTGCAAGGCTCACCTAGTACATTAGCTCAAGATGTGAAATTTTTTGTTGTTTCTCCATCTAAAAAACAATTAACGAATCGTTTTTGTTTTTGCAGATAATATGCAATCCAACAACATAGCATTGATACTAACATAGTAACTCTAAAAAAAAGCGAGGCACATAGTATCTGTAACAGTTTTTCGTAATAAATATACAAACATAAATGTTATCCCTTAAATCTAGGAGTTGCAACATGAATTCTACCAGTGTGCTTATTGAAATGGACGGATGCTCGTTTTACCTTAATAATTGCTTCCTCCCATCTCCTCCTCCAAAGAAAGATGAGATTTACGCACATCCGATGAGGTTTTCTGTTCTTTGAGTGGTATCCCAAATGGTTTTCAATATTTTGAATTTTTTTTTTTTTTTTTTTTTGTATTTTAACATGAAACATATTTTTATCATTAGGACAGCCCTCTTTGTGCCCTATGGACATTCAGTTAACCAACGATGCCCTAATTCTCTATTAGATGGTTATGAATTCTCCATATTTATTCCAGTTTATTCAAATTAGTCAATATCACGAGAGTTACAGTGAGAGAGAGAATAATTAGAGTTAAGGTGTTAGAGTTGTGTTTTAATTTAAGTTGGGTATGGGTATGGATTGTAATGTGAGGGTATGTGGGTCGGGTTTTATGGGTTGTTGGGTTAATCAAATAATTAAATAAAAAAACCGATTTTTTTTTTAACAAACCTGCCCCCCGGCCCAGCCCTCCACGCTAGGCCTAGCGCTGGGGGCGTTAAACTTCTGTAAAGTGCGCCCCAGGCAGCATGGGGCGTTGGTTTTGACGATTTGTTTTTGTGAGTAAATTCCCCAATCCCCCGAGCGCTTTATGTACCCAGTTTACATGCCCCCCACCATTCTACGTATAATTTCTATATCTACAAAGAAAATAAGAATTCTAGTCTACTCTAACTAAAAATTTAAAAACTAAATTATGAAAATAATAAAAATTGGGTTGCCTCCCAACAAACGCTTGATTTAATGTCGCGGCACGACGCAGGGCCTCGCTTACTCATCAGCGAGTACTACTTTGGTCTTCTCACGATCAATGATTCATCCCCAACAGTGCTCAACTATGTGCCCATTTACTAAAAAAAAATTCTTTCACCATGTAAAGCGCACAACTCAATTGCACCATAAGGAGTGACTCTCACCACCTCAAATGGACCTAACCATCTCGATTTTAATTTCCTAGGAAACAACTTGAGCCTAGAATTGAACAATAGTACTTGCTGGCCCGGCTCGAAGTGACGTGGCTTGATACGCTTGTCATGACATTCTTTTGTTTAATGCATCTCCTCATCAACTGATGAGCACTCTGCCTGTACAAGAATGACTCATCCCAGTAGTAGAAGTTCACATCATGTAGAAACTTCTTTCTAGCTTCAGATTTAATTTCAGGAGGAAGTACCCCACTCACAAGATAATCACATAATTCGCGTACCTTAAGGGGGGGGGGGGGTCTTGGTGATAGCAAAAAGTTGCTCATCAGGGAATGCCTCCTTAATTTGTCCACCCTTCTCCACGTGGTCATGATTTTTCAACCTTGATAGATTATCAGCTACTTGGTCTCTATGCCCTTCCGATCTTGTATTTCTACATCAAATTCCCGCAACAACAAAACCCAGTGCATCAATCTAGCCTTGGATTCCTTTTTTGTAAATAGATACCTGTCGATATGGACTATGACTTTTGGTCCCACCAAGCATGCCTGAAATTTCCCAAAGGCCCACACAACGGCTAACAACTCCTTTTCAGTGGTGGGGTAATTCAGGTGTGCTTCATCCAGAGTCTTACTCGCATAGGATATCGAGTAAAACATCTTGTCCTTCCTCTTGCGTAGCACTGCCCCAATCGCATGGTCACTTGCATCACACATAAGTTCAAATGGTAAGGACCAATCCGGTGCCGCAATAATGCGGGCAACCACCAACTTTTTTTTGAGCTCTTCAAATGCATTCAGGCAGGCTTCATCAAAATTGAAGGTTACTTCCTTTTCAAGCAACCTACACAAGGGAGTAGCGATCTTTGAAAAATCCTTAATAAAGCGTCTATAGAACCTCGCGTGTCCCGAGAAACTCCGGACACCCTTCACAGAAATAGGTGGAGGTAATTTTTCAACTGCCTCCACCTTCGCCTTATTAACCTCAATGCCACTCCTTGACACTGTATGGCCCAACACGATGTCTTCTTGTACTATAAAATTGACACTTTTCCAAATTTAACACCAAATTTGTTCTTCACAACGGGCCAACACCTTGCTCAAATTCTTCAAACAATCATCATAAGAAGACCCAAAGACTGAAAAATCATCCATGAAGACTTCCACAAATATTTCCACCATATCAGTGAAAATAGCCATAATGCACTTCTGGAAAGTGGCCGGTGCATTACAAGGACCAAATGGCATTCGCGTGAAAGCGAAAGTACCATACGGACATGTAAAAGTGGTCTTATCCTGATCCTCTGGGCATATAACAATCTGGTTGTACCCCGAATAACCATCAAGGAAGCATTAATATTCATGCTCCACCAATCTGTCTAACATTTGGTCAATGAATGGAAGTGGGAAGTGGTCCTTGCAGGTTGCCTTATTGAGCTTTCTGTAAACAATGCAAACTATCTACCCCGTCACTCTGCGAGTAGGAATTAGCTCATTTTTTGCATTCTCTACCACAACCATCCCCCGCATTTTAGGCACACATTGCACTGGGCTTACCCAGTTGCTGTCAGAAATAGGAAAGATGATACCTGCATCGAGCCACTTAATTACCTCATTCTTCACGACCTCTTTCATAATGGGATTTAATCTCCTTTGTTGCTCAACACTGGAGCAGTGTCCATCTTCCAGAAAGATTTTATGCATGCAAAATGATGGACTGATTCGTTTGATGTCAGCAATTGTCCACCCAATAGCCTTTTTATGCTCACGAAGTATTCTAAGCAATTTTTCTTCTTGCATTGCACATCGGTCAAGCTGGATGAGATAATCACTGGCAATGTCTCAGAGTTCCCCAAATAAGGATAGCGCAGATGTGCTGGAAGGGGCTTAAGCTCTAGCTTTGGAGCTTCTTCAATAGATGCGTAGGAGGGGTCAGAGTGACATGCCTATCTAACTCCTCAAATTTCCCAAACCCATGGACATAACTACAAGACATGTCAAGTAGTTGCTCAATTTCTCCATCATCTCATCTTCACTGTCTTCTTCATCCCCAATCAAGGCTCGTTCAAGAGGATCTATGGGGCTCATATACGTCACCAATGACGTCACATCACTTTCCACTACAGAAATCATGATAGCTCTTCATAGTGTGCTGGCAATCTAAGTGCTTTATACACATTGAATACCTCCACTTGGTCACCCGCTCTCATCGTCATCTTTCCTTCACATACATCAATTATAGCTCGGCCTGTGGCTAGGAATGGACTCCCCAAAATAAATGGGTCTTCCTGATCAGGCTCATAGTCCAAGATAATGAAATCGGCAAGGAATATGAAAGAACCCACTTGAACTAACACATCTTCTATTACACCTTCAGGATGAGCAAGGGAGCGATCAGCCAGCTACAAAATCACCGTGGTTGGGCGCGGTTCACCTAACCCCAACTGTCTGAACACAGATAGCGGCATCAAGTTGATGCTCGCCCCAAGATCACACAAAGCTCGCCCGATTGTGTGCTTACCAATCGAGATTTGGATAGTGAAACTACTCAGATCCTTTAATTTCTGAGGTAGCTTGCTTTGAATTCTTGAGCTACATTCTTCTGGAGTGCCACACTCTCGAACTCTGTTAACCTCCTTTTATTTGCCACTATATCCTTGATGTATTTGGCATATTTGGGCACTTCTTGCAGGATGTCTACCAGTGGAATATTGATTTGCACCTGCTTCAAAATATCAAGAAGCTTTTTATACGCGACATTATCCTTCACTTTCTGCAATCTCTGAGGGAACGAAGGTGCCTCGCAACTAATGGTGGGGGTTGCTTAGCCACCGCCTCTTCAGCCTGGCTTCTCTGGCTCCTTTGCTTTTGTTGATTCTGCTTCTATGGTGGTCAGTTTCTCATGAAAAGTCACTTGCTTCCTCTTTTTCGACGAGACTTCTTCTAACTGTCTCCCATTCCTCAACGATACAACATTAATAGATGCCTTAGGATTAGCTTCAGTGTCACTTGGAAGAGCTCCAACGGAGAGTATTTTGGGCACTGGCAAGTTGCCCCATTTGTCGCTCCAAATTTCGAATCGTTACAGCATGCGTTGCTGCTTGAGCTTGCTGGTCAGCCATTAATTTCTTCATCATCTCCTCAAGGTGACTCGTCGAGTTTGTAGGTTGTTCAGCCTGAGATGGTCTATATTGCTGTTGAGGCGCTTGTGGCCTGTACTGATTCTGAGCACCTTGGTTTCCACCCTAAGAAAAGTTTGGGTGGTTCCTCCAGTTAGGATTGTAAGTGTTCCCATACTGGTTTGTCTGGCCCCTATTTGCATTACCCACAAAACAGACAGACTATGGATTAACTGGGCATAAGTCGCTCATGTGACCCTCTCCACATACTTCACAAAATATTTTAACTTGTTGCACTGGTTGGGCTTGTTGCTTGTTAATACCCAAGGTCATCTGATTGACTTGGTTGGCCAATGTGGCAATTTGCGCTGATAATGCAGACACGACGTCTAACTCGAGAACCCCTGCAGATTTTTGCACTGTGTGTCTGCCATCTCTCTTTGCCAATCAGGAGTGCTTTTGGAGAATTTGTTCAATAATGCATATATCTCATCGAAGCTTTTCTCCAACACTTGACCTCCCGCTGCAGCATCTACCACAACCTTTGACTTAGGATATAGCCCTTCTATGGAAGTTTGAGCTAACACTTCATTTGTCTGGTTGTGATGAGGACAAGTCTCTGACCAGGCCCTTGAACCTTTCCCAAGCTGAGTATAAAGACTCCCCCGATTTCTGTTTGAAGGCGACTATCTCACTTCTGATCTTTGCAGTTTTGCCTGAAGGAAAGAATACAACAACATACCCAGTATTATCCCACATCGTAGGGTCTGAGGAGGGTAGTGTGTACGCAGACCTTACCCCTACCCTGTAAGGATGAGGCTGTTTCCAATCGACCCTCGGCTCAGGAAAGCACAAGTACCACAATAATGAAAATATAGACAAGAAGGGATAGTACCAAAACAACAACAACAACAACAACAACAACATACCTAGTAAATCCCACTAGTAGGGTCTGAGGAGAGTAGAGTGTACGCAGACCTTACCCCTACCCCGAAAAGGGCAGAGAGGCTGTTTCCAGGAGACTCTCGGCTGAACAGGAAAGGCAATAAAAACAGAAAAGCAGAATAGTACCAAAAGGCCATATAAAACCAGAATAAAAACAACAAGATAGTAAGATGATCAACAATGAAAGAAAATAACGGTTAGTCATACAAACCTACTACCAACCAAAAGCGAGACTGTGCATCAATACTACTGTTATGAACATTCTAGACTACCTACTCTACTACCCTAATCCCCGATCTCCATACCATCCTATCAAGGGTCATGTCCTCGGTAAGTTGAAGTTGCGTCGTGTCTTGCCTAATCACCTCTCCCTGCCTTTTCTTAGGCCTACATCTGCCTCTCCGTAGACCCTCCGATGTCAACCTCACACCTCCTCACCGGGGCGTCTGTGCTCCTCCTCCTCACATGACCAAACTACCTAAGCCGCGCTTCCCGCATCTTGTCCTCAATAAGGGCCACACCCACCTTGTCGCGAATAACCTCATTTCTAATCCTATCTAACCTGGTGTGCCCACATATCCATCTCAACATCCTATCTGCTACCTTCACCTTCTGGACATGAGCGATCTTGACTGGCCAACACTCAGCCCCATACAACATCGTTGGTTTAACCACCACTCTGTAGAACTTACCCTTAAGTTTCGTTGGCACTTTCTTGTCACACAAAACACCGGAAGTGAGTCTCCATTTCATCCATCCTTCCCCAATGCGATATGTGACATCTTCATCAATCTCCCCACTCCCCTGAATAATAGACCCAAGGTACTTAAAACTCCCTCTCCTAGGGATGACCTGCGAGTCCAGCCTCACCTCCCCTTCCTCTCCTTGAATCTCGCCACTGAACTTATACTCCAAGTATTCTGTCTTGGTCCTGCTCAACTTGAAACCTTTAGATTCCAGGATCTGCCTCCATACCTCTAACCGAGCATTCGCACCGTCTCATGTCTCGTCGATCAATACAATATCATCTGCAAATAGCATACACCACGGGACCTCCCCTTGGATGTGGCGCGTCAGTACGTCCATCACCGGAGCAAATAAAAAAGGGCTGAGTGAGACCCCTGATGCAACCCCATCATAACCGGGAAATGGTCTGAGTCTCCACCTACCGTCCTCACTCAGGTCTTTACTCCATCATACATGTCCTTAGTCAACCTAATGTAGGCAACAGGCACACCTCTAGCCTCCAAATATCGCCACAAAACGTCCCTCGGAACTTTATTGTACGCCTTTTCTAAGTCGATGAACACCATATGCAAGTCCTTCTTTCTCTCCCTATACTGCTCCATCAATCTCCTAATAAGGTGGATGACTTATGTAGTCGAACGTCCCGGCATAAACCCAAACTGGTTCTCGGAAGTAGACACACTCCTTCTCACCCTTAGCTCTACTACTCTCTCCCAGACTTTCATAGTATGGCTAAGCAGCTTGATACCCCGATAGTTATTGCAATTTTGGATATCACCCTTGTTCTTGTATACAGGAACTATCGTGCTCCACCTCCACTCTTCAGGCATCTTCTTCGTTCTAAAAATGACATTAAATAACCTAGTGAGCCACTCCAAGCCTGCCTCGCCCGCACTCTTCCAAAATTCCTCTGGGATTTCATCCGGCCCGGTCGCTTTGCATCTGCTCATCTTACGCATAGCCCCCTCAACTTCATCAACTCTAATCCGCCTACAATACCCAAAGTCACAGCGACTCCTGGAGTGTTCCAAATCACCCAGTACAATGCTCCTGTCCCCCTCCTCGTTCAAGAGACTATGGAAGTAGGTCTTCCATCTTCGACGAATAAGACCGTCATCCAACAAAACTCTACATTCTTCGTCCTTGATGCACTTCACTTGATCTAAGTCACGCGCCTCCCTTTTTCGCGTCTTGGCTAACCTGCACAACCTCTTATCTCCACCTCGGCCCTCGAGTTCCTCCTACAAACGACTAAAAGTTGTAGTCTTGGCCGCCGTAACTGCTAGTTTTGCCTCTTTCTCAGCCAACTTATAATGCTCCCTATTCACCCTCTTCTCCTCATCGTCTACACTTTCCACTAGCTTCAGATATGCTGCTTTCTTGATTTCCACTTTTCCTTGCACCTCTCCATTCCACAACTCGTCTCCCTTGTGACCACCAGAGTAACCCATGAATTTTGCCAAAAGTTTCCTCGCCGGATCATTCCATGATGTAATAGAATTAGCTGCTTCCACCTTCAACCATCGCTTTGCTTCGCCGAACAGAGAGAACGAGAACAGTGTGAGCCTGCACTGATTCCGTTAGTGATATAAGTACCACTAATCTCCAAGAAGTTCAGGATGTGCTGTTGTGGATCCTCGTGTGGAAGACCCATAAACTGCCCATTCGCATGTGGTAGTTGGATCATGCTCTGTTTCAGCTCACTGGGCTTCACAATGCTGGAGGTGACATTAGCAATGATGGGCATCGCCACCTCCTGAACAGCTATATGTTGCTCATGTGCTATGTCCACAGGAAATTGAACAAGTGCTTGAAGATTATCTGTGTCCCTTGTTTCCCTCAACCTTCTGTGAAATGTTCTCTCAGTTTCAGGTTCAAAGCCTTGAAGTCTATCCTGGCTTCTAACCCTTCGCATTTAATCAAAGTTCATGAGAGCAGAGCAACAATTAAGAAACGTTAGACTTGACGAAATAAACAATTAAAGCAAAAACTAGAAAGTAGTCAATATTCAAGTCCCCGGCAACGGCGCCAAAAACTTTTCGCTCCCAAACGCAACCGCAAGTATACGTTGTCGAACAAGTAATTAAATAATAAGTCGAGCGTCGAACCCACGGAGACTTGTATTTACTACCTACTAAAGTCACCAAGATTGTAATTCAGTCGAGTCAATTTGAGTTCATAAGTGTGATTATACTAAACAATAGTTCTAACTAGTACCTAAATTAGCAAGCAGCAAAATGGTTGTTGTGTATTTAGTAGAGACAAATATTTAGCAAAATGGTTGTTGTGTATCCATGGTTGTGATTGATTCACCAATCCTATTGTGCTCTCGTTAACTCTCCTTTTCATACAATTCACTCTTGATTGCTAACTAATCGAGTAATTGCTCTCGTAGCCTTCTCCCGAAGTACTCCTCGCCTATATTAACGCTTATATTCCTATGGAATCAATCTATTAAGGACGCATTAAGATTACGATATTTAATTAAGCACGGTGACTATTCCTATCCTAACCACAAATCCTTCCCCAGAGTTAAGATCATGCTCTCTTCAATTCTTCTCTAATCTAAACATGGCTTTCCAAAGCATAGCATAGATAGTAAATAGAACCTAACTGTTGGCCAGACAATTAAGCAATTAATCACAGAATTGAAGAAACAACCATATATTGGTGAATTATAATTAAGGTTAAGTCAACTTTAAACAACAATTTTCATGGCTAAATCACAATCCTAGAACTATAGGTTTTAGCCAATCATGATAATATCAAAACTAATGCACAAGTGTTGAATAATTGAAAATACTAAGAAAAGATGAAGAAAATTGAGATATCCTCGCTCCCGGATATTCCTCGTGTGTATTTTTCCTTCAAAGTGGCGTCACCCCTCTCAAAATAGGCTTAGCCTTGCTTTTATATGCGTTGGGTAGGTTTTGGGCCGAAATAACCTTGTCCTGGGCAAAGTTGGAGAAGTTTCCGTCACCACCGCCCAGGGCAGCGTGGGTGCTAGCCCCGGCGCTGGGAAAATAAGCATTCTGGAAATGGTGCCACAGGTAGCACGTCGTGCTGCCTGTGGCGCTATAATGGCCAATTTTTCATCTTTTGCTTCTTTTTGACTCTAATCTCGTACCTTTCGCCTCCTATTGCCTCCAGATGATTACTACATATAAAAATACCATGAATAAGCATAAATCATTACATTTCACATCCGAAATCCACGAAACACGAATAAAACATGAGGCGATATACATATAAATATATATACTTTAAGCTAAATATCAAACTCCCACAAAACTCCACTCAGTTATCCCCTTGATTTTCTCCGGATTCCTCTAAAAGAACCATTTTGCTTCTTGTTCGCCTCCTTCTCTGCAAGCTCCTAACCACTGCCTTCATTTTTTCTTTTGTGAATAGTAGATTATAGAGCATGTTCGATTTTTTATGAAGGACTTTAATAGCATTACTATATAGTTTACTTTTTGTTACAAAAAAAATTATTTCTGGATAGTAGTCTAAGTCTTGCATTTATATACTATGTAAAGCTTCGGAATTCTTTTGGGTTTTTTTCCGACTCGATGATACTAATTTCCATCTCATTTCGTTGTAGGGGGGTATTCTTTGGTTCCAGAATTTGACTGAGTTCCCTAGTGGTGTTTTAGGGCCAGTCATTCCTTTACTGATTGCGGGCTTGCATTATGTCAATGTTCAGGTATCTTGCTTTTATCAACTTGAGTGTTACTGCTTATCTGTTTTGTTGTATTCTTTCTTTGTGTTACTGGAGTTTCTTTATGGGATTAAGAGACCTTTCCGTTGTTGTTGTACTTGGTACTAGATACAGTTTCACATATAATTTCTTTTCTGTTTGGCGGGTTGGCTGCCATCCAATATAATCATTGAAATGCAGGGTAAGGCTGCCTACAATAGACCCTTGTGGTCCGGCCTTCCCGGACCCCACGCATGGCGGGAGCTTAGTGCACCGGGCTGCCCTTTAGGCATTTGATCATCAACATGAACCATCACTTTACGTATAAGACATGTTCATTTGAGGCCCACCCTGCAAGGGGTGATGGGTCTTGGATACTGTTTCAAGTTTGGGGCAGGCCTCCTATATACCAGCATCAGTTTTGTTTTTAAATATTTTTTCCATTGTCCAGTGCTTGTTTATTGTCAATACTTACTAGATTTGCTTTTACTTTCTTGCCCCTTCACATTTTTGAGCTTTTTGATATACTGTTGCAAGGAAAAATAATCCATTCTTGCACGGTTTTGAATGCTAGGAACTCTTCTCCCAAACAATATAGGAACTGTAAATCTGTAAACATTGAGTTCTGTAATCTCAGATCCCCTTTGGTGCTCAAAGCTCTCGAGGATCTAAGATTTAACCAACAGGTGGATTTTCATGTTACCTCTATTCAGTTAACTTATAAGACCTGCTCGATAAAGTTCGATCTTCCCAAATGGTGGTGTAGAATCTTAGAGAAGAGAGGATTTCATCTTGGTTTGGATGATCACCGAGCAAAGGCTTAAACTTCCTGGAGGACTTGAGTTCAGCAGTTAGCAGATTGGTTAGGAAGCAAAGAATACTTACGAAATTGCCTCTTCTTGTTATTTTGTGCTTACTGCTCTCCTGTTATAAAATCTCCCTTGTTTCTCCATTTCCCCCAAAAAAGCATCTTGAAAAATGCGTTCCTAGAAGTTTTACGTGCAAAAACGTAAAAAATAAGAAAGAAAGGAGCCACCTCAAGAAGATTCATATGAGTTAAAATCATGCACATATGTTAAGGTGATACCGAGAGACAAGTTCGAGCTATGCTTAGAACTTGTTGGCATGAGCTTTTTGTGAGAAATTGAAGATACCTCCTTCAGATGCATATACTGGAAGGGGGAGATTTGTGCATCCAACCCATGTTTTAAGGAAGATGTTTTCTTCCTCTGGTAAGAATTTCAAATGTCTACAGATTTGGCCAGTAGGCCAATGATCTCCTAATCAAAAATATAAATAAATAAGAAAGAAAAACACCATTTGGTGTTTCTAGTGGTTACATTTAAAAAGAGGGTTTTCCCTAAATTTCTCCTGCCTTGTGCACCTTACTCAAAATTTATAATTTTTTTAAAGGCAGCACATTGTATTTTATTATTCAGTGAGTTTGGTCTAGTTTCTTATGGAAGTGATAATCCAGCAGGTATTCTGTCTCCATGCAGAGATACGTTTTTTTATAGCTGATATCTTCTCTTCCTATTACTCTTCAGGTATCCTTTCAGAAATCTTCAGTTGGAAATATGAGTGGATTACTGGGATTATTAGCTAAGGTCAGTAATCTGTCTAGAAATTTATTTGACATCTGCTTTAGTAAAAAGGTTCTTACTGTTAGAAAGAGAAATTTATGAAATGTGGTTTTCTTCATTATGCTGTATAATTACTGAACATAACCAATCTCTATTCAAACTCCATCATAGAAGTATATCTTTAATTTTCGGTTATCTTATTGCAAGAGTCCTATCCTATGAATTGGAGACAAGCTAAAAAGTTCTCCCTCCGTTCCAAAAGGAATACCTAGTTTCGGAGTATGAGGATCAAAGCATATAATTTTTGAAGTGCATTCGGATACCGATTTCCAAATTCATTTGAAATATAATATAAATATCTACAGATAATATTAAAGATTACAAATTATATTTTTCCTATAAAATGTTTTTTAAAAAGTTTGAATCGTACTCAGAAGAACTGCTCAATTCTTCAAACAGCAGCATCGTCATCCTTTTAGGGATGAAAGGAGTGCATGTTATTTTGTTTAAATATCTAATTATCCTTGCTGCTAATAGAAGTCCAAGTGATTTAGCTTGTTTTTTTTTAAAAAAAGGAAGAAGAAGAAGAAGAAGAAGAAAGAAGTCTAAATGATATGGTGTTTTAGTATTTTAGTGTTTTGTAGTTTGAGTTCTCACATTAGTATGCTTGTACTATAATCACTTTCCACCATTGTATAGATGCCAATAAGTTGCTTTATTGTCCATCTTGGTGCAATGTTTTTGTTAATCTTAAAAGTATTTGGTATAAGGTCATCTTCGGGGTATCAAACTCAAGAGCTGATCTTCTGGGTACTACAAGTCTGTTTTATACTGGAGGTACAGCCCTATAAACTCTGCTTGTTTGGTCGGAAGAGGTGTTTGTATGCATTGAAGACAAATGGGGGGGCTGATTGGAAAAGATGATACAACGAAAAGATGAGCTTTCTTAGGTGAAGCTTGACTTGCAATGAGACTGATGACACAACCAGTGTTTTGGGTGGAAAAAGTTTACTATCTTAATAAGAAAACAACCTCGCTGAAAATTTTAGAATACTTGCAGAGGTGACAGGCATTCTGAATGAGGTTGGTTCGAAGATGCATTTAACTTCAAGCGCAATGGGCAAGTCAAGGGGCAAATCAGAGAACTCGACACGTGGCACATGGTTACTATGAGACATTTGAAATCTTGGGGATCCAATTTGAATTTTTGAAGATTGGAAATCAGAGGGGAGCCCAGCTATAGTCTATCCAGCTCCCTAGGTTCAACACTTCCGGACCAATCATTTTATAAAAAAGGCCCATCATTTAGAAGCAATTTCAATAAATCTAGTTAACAAAAATTTAGGGAAACCTTCTGACCCTTGAACCTTGAGAAAGGCCCACTGTTCATCATTTGACCTATCATCTAGGGACCCCCTCTAGGTAGATATTCAAGACCATCAAGGGTCTATCTCTAATCCCATCAAGATACCAAGAACAGCTCGAAGTGAAGTCTAGCCACAGCCTCCAATGGCGATGATGGTTACCTCACGGAATGGTACTCAAAACCAGGCTCAAGCGAGTCGGGAAGGGAAAAGATTTCTCTTTTTGGTAACCACTTCAGATATTGAACTCTCTTTGCAGTCTAAAGGAGATGCGAAGGAGAACTACTCATTGCAGGCAGGGGACAACAAATTACTTCTCCCTTGGTATGATCATGCAAACGACATGCAGTACCAGAGACTCATCCCTACAGTGATTCGGCATTCAGTTGGAGGTCAAATCTAGGGGCTTTGAGACACAGTTGCTGGAGCTCTTCTTGAATATAAAAGCAAAGGAAATCACTTTCAAATCAACCGGTCTCGGTCAAAAAGGAGAAGGCCAAAGCGCAAAAGGGTTAGAATGAACTTAAAAAGCTGGTATTTAAGGTAAATTATGGGGAATCTTTGGACGGGGGAAAGTGGAGAAAGAAAATTTTTTCCGTATATGAAGATCAAAATTCTTAGCTAGAATGTGAGGGATTAGGGGATCCAGGAAAATGCAAAACATTAAAATTGCTAGGAATACAATGGGGGCTGATGTTACGTGCTTCCAATAAACAAAAGTAGAAGAGTGGACTGTACAAAAGTCAATGCACGTTCGGGGAACTAATGGGCTGATTGGGCAGATAAAGAGTCTGGCAAAGTAAGGATAAGTTGGCAAGGAGCTATAAAATTTCATGTGTGCTTGAAAGTATATCAAAGGAGAGTTCACTTGAACATTTACAGGAATCTATGGACCTGACGAAAGACAAAGTATGTGGCTGAAGCTTGCTGCAATTAGACTAATTCGGGAAATGCCTTGAGTTATTGGGAGGGATTTTAATTCTACCAGATTCACCAAAGAAAAGAATGGTACAAACAGAACAAGCAGGGCTATGAGGATATTTTCCAATTTTATCAATGACATGGCTCTGGTTATTTACCACTTCATCTTGGTCCCAATTGATTGCAATGAAGCTTTTCTTCCTAAGGCCTTCTCTGATCGTAATCCTTTTCTCTTGGGAAGTGTTAAAAGGACTCCTAATCTAAGCTACTTCAAATTTGAGAATATGTGGCTCAAGAGCGGTAGTTTTTTGGATAAAGTTAAAAATTGGTGGAACAACTATACAATTCAAGGAACCCTTGGTATCATATTGATACAGAGAACTTAAAATGCTGAAAACAAATCCAAAAAAATGAAACAAGGAAGAATTTCGCAGTCCGGTAGATGATAAAACTTTAATTTGGGAAGAGTTAGATCAGTTGGCAGGAAAAAGAACCCTTTCATAAGATGAAACAACAAAAAGGATGGAGCTAATGGAGGAGCTAGAGAATCAGGCAAAAGCAGAGGGAATCTCTTGGAGGCAAAAATCAAGATGTTTGTGGTTAAAAGATGGAGACAGAAACACAATTTTTCCATAAAACGCAACATCACATAAAAGATGCACTTGGATTGACAACTTGCTGTTGAGAGGGAGTTAATTTATAATCCCCAGGTGATAAAAAAATGAAAATATGGATTTTTACCAACATCCGTACTTGGAGGATGTTACACGGAGACCTTCTCTGAAACTGGATGACATCGATATCATCCCTAATGAAGAAAAAGAATGGCTGGAGTGAGAATTCGCAGACGAAGAGATCCCCAAATAAAGCGGGGCCATCATGGGTATACGATGGCGTTCTATTATTTTTGGATAAAATAAAGATCTGAAAAGAGCTGGGGTACAACAAAGTTGTTTGGAGTGGGGATCGAAACTGCAACCTCACATATCACAAGCTATAGCAATCCCAGCAATCGGAATGTTGTGACCAACGGTTCTCTTATTCTATCTAGTCATGTAGGTCCTATGGCTATATAGGTCACCATAAAATCTTAGAGGTCCTATAGCTATATGATTCACCATTAAATTTTAAGGTTATCGATTTGTCTAAAAGTTCTGCTAGGTAGACAAACTTTCAGGGTTTAGCATCTTTTTTGCTGTAACAACTAACAAGTATTGCTGCAGGCTTTTGATAGATTTAAGCTATTTTGTGGTAGCTGTGGCGTCTTGCAGCTGCAGTAAAATTAGAAGCAAAGTTAAACTTTTGAAAATGCTTTAGCTCAAGGCTTGTGATGTTTTTTCTGTTTTATTGATTATAACTTTGAGAAGTAAGTCTGACGACTGCATTTCTTGTTGCAGTACTACAAGAAGTACTTGGAAGTCCTGACATTACCCTTATTGTTTATTACATTCAATATTCCCCAGGTAATCAACCGTTTGATTCTAAAATTTGATGTGCCATAAGATTTGTCCACTTTCATTTCATTCATTTGCAGTAAAATATGAACCTGGCATCTGATGTTTTTCTTTATTACGTTTAGCTTTATGGCCTAATTTTAGGAGGGGAGAATGAAATTTATTTTTATTTTGAACTGTTTGGTTTATGTCACGACCCAAACCAATGGGCTGTGATGGGCACCCCGTGCCTTACTCAACCGAGTACCAACGTAACGTATCTTTCGTATCATACTATCATAGGTAAATGAACCAGAAAGGTTGTCATGAGATAATTATAATAAAACATTAAGGAATACTCAATATAGGGTGACCCAACTTGATATACCGACTTATACATATGAAGTACGGGCCTATAAGGCCGACATGATCCTTAATGTACTCAAAACATAGGCTGACAAGGCCGTACAAGTATTCGTATACATGACATCTGTCTACAATCCTCTAAGAGTACATAAATATCATAAAGGTCGGGACAGAGCCCCGTCATACCAATCAATACATGTCCAAATCCTACTAACCAAATAAGCAACCCCGAAGCAAATGGAGCACACCAACACCTTCAGCTGAGCTGATAGCCTACCTGTAGGACTCTCAACATGTCTATCAGGACCTGCAGGCATGAAGCTTAGCGTCCCCAGGCGGAAGGGATGTCAATACAAATAAATTACCGAATATGTAAGGAGTGAACATCAGTAAATGAAAGTCATGAGAGAAACATGGAGTAAAAGACTCGACATGGAAGTCTGAATAGCTCTGTGAATCATTTAATATTTAAAATGTCATGCGTATGCGTATAAATGTCATAGCATACATAGGTATATGTGTACATAACATCATCAAGCCTCTGAGGGCATCCCATCATATTATCTCGGCTATTGTGGGCAGAATCATCAACGTATACCAGTTGATCAGGTGGTGGTGCGTATATAACGCCATAACCTTTCCTCATGCCCCATATACATATATATACGCATATATAACGCCATCTGGTCATGGGTCAATGTGCATGTATAACTGAATGCAATGCATAAGAAGTGAGTTAATAAGATTTCTCGGTATGTCATGAGATCAATATGCCTTTAATTAATATCATGAAATAAACTTTTATCAACTTATGTATTTTCTGAAACCCATGAATAGATGATAGAATAATATGACACATGGGGAATCAAGATTATAGGCACTCCTAGTACTTCTATGAATAGAATTATTTATGAATGTTGCACATTTGCTCGTTTCGTTTGTATCATATGGATCATGCCAAAAGGAAAGAAGGGATAGCCGTAACATACCTAAACTGATTCTCTTGACAATCCTCCTACCACATGTCTTTTGCGAAAAAAACGTAACGGCGGATCGAAGTAGGGAAAAATCCGTACGATATTCTTGAGAAAGATTGTACCGGGCTCTCTTAGAATTGCATCTCACACTGCTATTACATGATATAATCTCGTATAATTTTGTTGAAGCTCCCCTTAAGTTCATTGTAGAGATGCAAGCCTCTTTCTTAAGTGATTTAGAGAGGTTTTTAACCTTAATTGGTGTGGGCCCCACATTATGATGACTTAGCCACAAATTCCTTTAGAAGTGCCACCTTGCTACATGGTGTAAGAGTCACAATTTTGGCTTGATTAAGACTCCATTTGCTGCCATGTTGGGGCTCTTTAAACTTCTCCAAAGATCTTAATTAATTAGTTAATCTCCCACTAAAATCAATAATTACCCAATTACCCACACAATTAAGAATTATCTCAAATTACTTAAATACTACTCACTTTTAACACACTTTATACACCTTAATATCATGGTCATGTGGTACCTTGGATTGTATTTTATCTCAAAATGTCAAACTTCGACGAAACTCATTTTCTTCATTCGCTCACCCTCTCACCTTCACGAATTTACTTTACTTATCACCTGTTATAATTTGCATAAATGCTTATAACCTCAAAAATAATCTCATTCCCGAGCATACGTCGATTAACTTGCGACGAAACTTTTAACGTACGAAAATGCGGAATGTAACATCTCATTTCCGAGCTTTCATCAATTTGCTTATGGCGTACTTTCACGTACGAAAACATGGGATGTAATAGTTTGGTTTCCCCTAGAATCTTTTTTTTGGGTCCAGTTGATTTATTGATCTTTGCAATAGCTGAAATCGTTGTTTTCTTAAGAGGTTGTTAATGGAGGTACAGTTTGAGTTTTGCCTCCGTTCTTCATGACCCTCTCTGATCATAGAAATATTTCCTCCATATAGGGAAAAAGGGGCTTATCATATTGTAAATATACTGATATTTCTGCTTTGAATCTGAATATCTCTACCTGTGTTTTAACAACTAATTGATGGTAAGGAGTAACTCATCGTGTCAGAGCTTTGAGTTGGAATTGTCGGGATGTTCTTGCTTTTCTTGGTAGTCTGCATCATGTCTAGTTTGGAGATGTCTCCTAAGGCTTTCTTTGTTGGGAAAGACACTAAGAGATTTTTGTCATTGTAAATACAGCTTTATGAGCCAATCTGTTGCGTTTGTTGAAGTTAACAGACGGAACCATATCATAGTTGGGTAGATTGAACATAGTATTTTATGGATTATTTTTGTTGATAGGTTTAGTTTCTCTTGCAAATCATTGTTCTCTGGTTAATACCTTCTGAGATGGACTGTACTAGGAATTATAGATGCAATTAATGCAATTGTTATTTGGTAAACAAGTGGCACATATAGTGGTCATTTGGAATTGGTGAAAGCTGATGCTGTGGGAGGTGATGAGCTGCCAAATGAGTAATAACCTGACGACTCCTCAATAGTACAATATAATATCTTACAGAAGGGGACGCCCGTATGGAGTTTTGGGTGATGGAGAGAGCAACTTGATTTAGTTTCTCTATGTGATACTGGAGACTTATGCGAAAGAATGGCAGCTGTGGGTGGGCTGATCACTTAAAAATAGATATTAGTGTTGATGAGTCCCTTACATTTACTATTCCAATTTTTTTAATTGTGGTGTTGAGTTGGAGAGGGTGTTGCAAAGGTGAAACAAGTTTCATTACCTTTCTGACTCATTCATTTGCCCTTCTATCTTGATATGCCCGATAAAGGATCATGTGCATGAAATGAAGTTTCTTTCATTTGTCAATTTTCCAGGGGAGTTCAGTCTATTGGCTTACCAATAGTTCGATGACTGTTGTTCAGGTATCTCTTCTGAAGTATCCTTCCCTGAATGTTCCTTGTCTCAATTTTATTTCCTTGGTGACTGGGCATGCATGTAAATGCAAATGTTCTCAGTTATCTTTAAGGTTTTGTAACTTCTTATGCCTGGACTCCAAGAGCTTTTCTTGCACAAAAGGCATTAAGTTTCGAACTTGCATGATCCATGTGGAGTGCTGGGACTTCTTATCCTTTACTTTTCCTGTATACGTGGAAAGAAAGCATGATAGATAAACTGCTAGATTACGAAGATGGTAACTTTCTTCAAACTTCCCTTGGAAAATGCCTATGAGCTCCTCGTTTTCTCGCTTTTGCTCCCTCTAACAGTGCTGTCTAGCAGATTGTACATAACAGTTGTCTTTTAAGTTTGTACTCTTTTGCTGGTCCACTTGTTGCCATTGAAAATGCGCTTCTTAAGATTGCACTTTCTACATCTTCATGAAAATCAACGAATGTGAATTCACCTTTTTATGGGCAGCAACTATTGCTAAAGCATCCAGATGTTCGCAAGAAACTGGGGCTACCTCATCAGGATCCTCAGTCAGTGACTGCACATCAGAAAGAGTTGGGTAATCCTGAAGAAATCAAAATAGAACCATCAAAAAAGCAGCGGAAAGTATCTGTCCAGAACCTATCACCTCATGAATTGGTTAATGTTAGTAACTATTTTCTTTTCCTGTTATTGACATGAATGTTGAATAGTTCTTGCTGCTGTCTAAATTTTTGTTGGTGAAACTTCATCAGCTTTCAATCAAATTCTTAGCAGGAGGTCGTAAAGATGAAGCTATGTCCTTTCTTCGGTAGGTCTCTCACTAAATAAAAGGAATCCTCATCTGCTTATTTATTTTCTTTCTTCACTGTAGTATCTCCCATTTAATGTATGTCTTACAGACTTGCTCTTGCAAAGGATCCCGAGTATGTTCGAGCTTTGCTTGTTATTGGCCAGTCACTCCTGCAAGATGGTTCCTTACCAGAAGCTACTGAATACTTGGAACGTGCTATTGCTAAGGTTCGAATCTGACGTCCTGCATTTCAATTTGAGTTTACTGATCTTTTTGAGTGAAGAAACTTCAGTTTGCTTTTGTGGACTAAGAATTTTCCATGAAATGGTGACTAAATTCTGTTAAAAGTCATAATCTGTTTGTCTATATCTGGTAACCTTCTAAAGTTTATGTAGTATGCAGTATACTCCAGCAGACCTTGATCTGGCTGCTAGAATCCAGCAAACTTAATTTGTTGCTAACCCTAGTCTATTTCTGCAAGTTCAGCTTCAGCTAAAGGAGAATCCGCTGGACATTGAGGATGTTGATCTCCTGATTCTATCATCTCAATGGGCAGGTGTTGCCTGTATACGGCAGGTAATGGTTTTTTAAGAAATTGGCTTGATGGTTGACCTAATAGGCTTGACATGACAATAAGAATTCTTTTTTATTATAAGTAGTTTAATCAAAAGAACTCTAGTACAGATAATTGAGTACCTTGCACCATTTACATGATTCCGTGACATGGCACAGTGGTGGCGATAGAGAAACCATGTATGTAGGGGGTGTTTTCCTTTTTTCTGCTTTTAGTGAGTTGAATTATTGAAACTCTATTGTGGGATAATTTTCAAATATATTTTCAGCCTAGAGAAGGCTCCTAATACAAGATTTCCTTTTTCCTTTTTTTCCTGGCCCTGTATATGCTAGAATTTTTATCTTAGTTCTCTTTCCTATTCAAATGTTTTGTGAAATTCCTGTCTGTTTCATCTGCAGTATGTTCCAAGAATATTTAGCTTGTTTTTGTCAATTATCTTTCTTTGAATTTAATGTTCATATAAATCTAAATAACACTAATGATTCGATCACTCAGCTTCCTTTCTTACAATATGTTTTATTTTTGAAGACTCTAAACTGCCCTATGGCCTGCTGATTGCTGCTCTCCTATATAATGACAGTAAGAATCAACCCGACTTACCCCAATTCCTAGCTGCTCTCCCCCCTCCTTTCAATGATCTGAACAAACTGATTACCCCTCTCTGTATCTCTGCCTTGTCCTTCATTGAAAGAAACCCTAGGCATTGCCTATTCTCTCGCTTTACTGTTTTTTGCCATCAAAACTAGCTATAACCTCACTCTTTATTTTCCTCATTCCACTCTTTGGACTTGAATTGAGATTAAATGAAACAAATAATATGAAGGCGGATAGGTTGTCGGCTGATTGCTCAGTGCCTGGAGTTAGTGTGGATGGTAGGCGAGTCAGCTATAAGAATGCTGACACCTCCAGAATGGTGCTCAATGTAGTCTTCAATCTTTAGTCTTTTCGTCTCTCTTTTTTCGGGATCTTTACATAAGGATTGTAGACAGATTTTTGTTTCCTCTACATTTGATGACAGTATTGCTCTCTCACCACTATGTAAGCCAAACTTCTATTTTATTCTGTTGTTTTGAGATTGACTTGCCATATTTTGGGGCTTATAGTCAAAGTCAGATCTGTCTCAAGGCTTCTTTTTCTTGAGCCAAGCCCGAGCCCTTGGACAATGTGACCAGCACAGCTTGTTTATGAAGACGTCTTGGGAGTAGGTTTCTCAGTGTGATATTGCACCTTTGTTTTTTTCTTACAGGGTAAGATGGGAGAGGGACTTGTACACCTGGAACGAATAGCTAGTATAAAAGAGCCAGAGGACCCAAAGAGCAAGGCTCACTACTATGACGGATTAGTACTGCTGTCAAGGTAAAGGTTTTCCTTTAATCCTTGACCCGTGGTTTATCATCTCCAATTAGGTCCACCTAGAAAAGCAAGGTCTAAAAGACCTCGTGTTTATTCCAATTCTACAATTGATTAAACTGGTACATAATGTTTTTACAGTGCGTTGGTCAATGTTGGTCGCAAGAACGATGCAATTAAGCATCTGCAAATGGCTACTGCTTATGATGAGTCTTACAGGGAACTTCTGCAACAATGCGAAAATGAAGAGGATGATATCACTGGTGACCTTGTCAATAGCAGAAGAGCAGATTACTGAGTTTTGTAAGCGCATTTTGTGCATTTTCCCCCTTCCTGTTTCTCATTGGCTTGTCTTATTGTTATTTAATTGTATCATCATAGTGAATAATTGCCGCTGTAAAACTTTGTAGGCACCATTCTTTTTGCTAAAATTTTTTGATAGGTCAATGATATTAATAAGGTTTCCGTAGAATCCAGGTCTTAAATTGATCGAGGCATCAACAGAATCTGTACAAAATGATTTTGATAGAGATCAGTTTTTTTTCTCCTTGAGATACCATGAGGATTGTTGTTTTGTAGATCAGTTTTGTTTGGATGATTGTTAGTTATTGTATTGTATCATATTGTTACTTTAAATATAATGTTTGTTTTGATTGTTACTTATTTTTTATTATATTGTATTGTTAAATCCGCCGTTGCCTAACGACGAAAAGCGTCGGTTTATGGAACGACAGATTTGGTGTGGTGGCGTCGTTACCTTGCTTTTTTCTTTCATCTTGTCTTCCTTATTATTAAATATCATATTTTATCATTTACCCTACTGTTTTATACAATAATTCTATTTTGTATCCTATTTTTTCTTAATAATGTTGCAAGTTTATTCTTCGTATTGTTGGTGCGTGACATCATGAACCGACAACAAATGATACAATCTATCCAAACGTTGTATTAATCAAACAATACAGTACAATGCAATATAATACAAAATATTTTGAAACAATATGTGACAACAATACATTACAATACAGTACAATGCAGTACAATACAATATAATATATTTTGAAACGATATGTAACAACAATACAGTACAATACAATGAGTATATGTATATGTACATTCGAATTGTGGGATTGGAGAAGTTGGTGAATCATATATTTTTAGCATAACTCAGTAATTATTCCAGTGTTATTGCCCATAACTGAATATTTGTTATTGCCAAAAAATCATAAAATGGCGCCTCCTTATTAACAATATTCTTTTCTGTTTGTAACTTATTAGAAGTTAAATTAGAAATTTCAATATGTTTATGCTTATTTATACCTTCACCTTACTTGAATATAGAAAATTTATGTAAGTTTTAATTAAATTTTCAATTGAGGTGTAGATGATTGATTAATTTTTCTACTACTTTACTTAGAAATTTATTGTTTAATGAATAACTAATAGAATTTTTTTAGCAGTGTTTGGCTTCAGACTAGGGGTGTTCAAGAAAGATCAAATCAAGTTGACGTAAAAAAGTAGATATACTTTTGACTTGATTTGGTTTGGGTTTTCTTAATTTTAAAATAAAAGATACAATATTTGATTTGGTTTGATATTAGATAAACTAGCAAAATATTTGTTTATTGTTTTCAAAAAAACAAAAAAAACTTTGTTTCCTCTTAGCCCATAAAGTTGTCTAGACATATTAACGATGCTTAGTTGAGTTTTTTTCTTTTTCATTGGAGTTATTTTGGAGTGATTTATTCATTATTTTAATCATTAATGTTAGTTTTTGTTTAAGCATATATGAATAATAAGATGTTGTTACTTGATTTATAAAGTGATAATTGTAAACTAATGTCTCAATGTCTTTCAGTGAAACTACTTCTCAGATATAGATAAATGCAAAGATAATAGGTTCACCTATTTGTTTAATTCTTGCTAAATATATAAATGAAAGGGTTAATTATACTAAACTAAACACCAATTGTATTTTAAACTTGAACATTTACACCCCTCTATACTATAGAAATCCTACACTTATACCCCTATGAGGTGTGACCTATATTAAACTATAATTTTATAAGACAAAATAAAACTATAAATAAAAGTTTCTAAAATTATTTTTATGAAATTTAAAAATATTGTAAATATTTTTGTTGAAAATCTTTATTCACACTTTTGATTAAAAAGATAATAAATATTTTTGAAATATGCATCTCTTGACACTTTTAAATAGGAACTGAATTTGAATTTTTACGTATTTAGCAAATTATTTTTATCGTTTGAAACTCTTAAATATAATATTGTTATTCTTATTTCCTTAAACATTTCAACTCATATATAATGAAACAAACTAAAAGTGATTTAAGATAATTTTGAAGCAGAGAACAAATAAACAAAAAAAATAATAAAATAGGAAATAATTTTAATTTATCTTTTAATAATTATATGTATTATACTTAGTTATAAATATACCTCATGGGTCTACGCATAGGATTTTTATAATATAGATAGGGAGGGGGAATGTTTGATTTTAAAAATAACGGGTGTATCGAAACATGAGTTAGGTAAATGATATTCGTACTTTAAGTGAAATTTTAGAAATCGACTAAAACCAAAAAAACAAAGAAGAAAAAAAATGCTATCTCTATCAGTTGGGATAATAATGCTACTAAAATTGACCCATATTTTATTTTCTTACCTAGTTTAGGCTATTTTTTATAGGAATTTTTACATTCCTTTGCCATATAGGAAACTATATTACCCTCAATGTTTAAGGTTTGATATAATTATATTAAGTATACTTAATTACCAATTCTATACCATAAGGTGTTTTAAGTGTACATTAATTGTACCTTATATCACTCATAAATTTATGGTACCGTATATTCCTCCAAATTTTCATCCCTCCGCATTTCTCTCTCCCAACCCCACACCCTCACTCACGTATCACCACACACCCAGAAACCAGAAAAACCAGAAAAACAATTGAAACCCTCTGCTAAATCCAGAAAAACAATTGAAACTCTCTACCATTAACGTCCAAAATCAAGATTTTTCTTCTATAACCAGTCAAAATTGAAGGCAAATCTTCAACTTTTCATACACAACAATAACTTTTTACGGTTATGATTTCGGGTTCCTTCAGTAATATAAGAGGAAAGGAAAAGAGAGCAGCAATTCCACCATTGACTGCCATTAAAAAGCTTTGAAGCTTTGAATTCAAATTTGGGTTTTCAAAAATCATTATTTTTTTGATTGGGTATTGTTGTAAATAATTGAGAAAATGATTTGGAGTTTATATCTCAATTTTGAGGGTTTTTGATGAAGATTAGACTTGGTTTTAGTTGAATTTCAGATTGAAATTCGAAGAAGAAGAAGAAGACATTACATACATTATATTGCAGAAATTGTAAAAAAAATTGTAGACTGTTGTTTATTTATTTTTGAGCTTTGTGTTTTTGTGTTAAAAGTTTTGATGGGAGCTTGTTATTCCACTTCGTTGTTTTGGAGCTAACTTGTGCAGAGGAGAAGATGTTCTTTAAGTTATATATATTGTTATACCTTTAAATTCAAGAAAGTATGGTTGTATTGTATTTAAAGAGGCGTGAATTTGTAGAATAGGTTGAATGTGAGAAATGAGTCAAATAAGACTCACAATGGCTTGTTTTCTACATTTAATTTATAACAAAACTATATATCAATTGAAAAATTAACATGAAAATACAGAATTTTAACGTTTCTACAAATTATCTACAAACTGGGTACATTGAATTTTAATATCCTAATTTCCATTTAATTGTAGCATAATTGGGATTTTTAACATAATTGCATTTTTTCAGAAGTTTTTGTCGTTTTTTATTTGTGAGAACAGAAAATAAAGCATATATAATCAGAATACAAATAATCTATAAATTATCTACAAAATATCTACAAACTAGGTACATTAAATTTAATACCCCAATTCCCATTCAATTGTAGCATAATTGGGATTTTTGACATAATTGCATTTTTTTCAGAAGATTTATAGAAGTTTTAGTCATTTTTTTATTTGTGAAAATAGAAAATAAATCATCTACAATCAGAATACAAATAATCTATAATTTATCTACAAAACATCTACAAACTGGGTACATATTTGGACTCAACATGCTTCCCCTGAAATGTATGTTTCACATTTTTTATACATATTTTTGTTCAAAACAGTACTAAATAATCAACTTAAATACAATTTTTATACAATGTTGTTCAACTTTCAGATAAGTAAATGAATAAAAGAAAAATAAATAAACAACAGTCTACAATTTTTCTTCAATTTATCTACAGTTTTTGCAATATACGTCTTCTTCTTTTTCTTCCTCTTCTTCTTCGAGTTTCAATCTGCAATTTAGTCAAAACCAAGTCTAATCTTCACCAAAACCCATCAAAATTGAGATATAAACTTCAAACTATATTCCCAATTATTTTCAACAACACACAATCCAACACAAATAATGATTTTTGAAAACCCAAATTTGAATTCAAAGCTTTCAAGCTTTTTAATGGCTGTCAATGGTAGAATTGTTGCTCTCTTTTTCTTTGCTTTGTATTACTGAAATTTGGACATAATTGCGTTTGATGTAGAAGAACTGTAGAAGATTTAGTCGTTTTTTTATTTGTGAATTGTAGAAGAATTATCAATTTGTTTTTGAATTGTAGAAGAATAATTGCTTTTGATGTAGAGACGCTAAATTTGAAACGAAACTAACGAAGAAGAATAATGTGCGTGATTTGCGTTTGGAAGATCTGGAAGAATATTTAATCCCCCAATTTTAGCACCTAAACAAGGAAGTCTACAACTATAATGATTCCTTATTTAATACATGGTCTATATTTTGTAGAAATACTATTAGCATGAAGGGTAGTATGCAAACTATGAACATATTTGGTAATATAGTTTCATATATGGTATATATACGAAAATTTCCCTTTTTTATATATAATACTTGATATTTTTTCGTTCCTTAGCCCAATATCTTTTTATTAAAGAATTGATGGAAAATTTTAGAGAAATTTTCATAAAGCACTATCTTTTAATGGTAATTAGCTATATATTGATACAATTTGCTATATAACGGATTATAGATACGTTTTCTATTGTTATAAGATGTATTAGATGTATTTAAGCTATTGTATTCATGAATACATTAGCAAAAATATGCGTGAATCAGGGAAGTCCAGCTAATTAGTTGTTGTATTCGAGTGTATTCGACTGTATTCATGGCGTGAAACAGGGGATTACAGCTGGATAAATTTTTGTATTCGAGTGTATTCGACTGTATTCATGGCGTGAATCATGGGATTACAGCTAGACATATTATTGTATTCGACTATATTCACGACGTGAAATAGGGGATTACACTATTTTTAAACGGAAAGTGAATCAATTAACATAATAGACTCCTAATACAACTAAAAAACTCAATTATAACACACAAATTTTGTATTTCCAGTTATAAAAAAGTTTCTCAACCGAAAAATACCCCAAAAATATAGCAATCTTCAGAGAAATTATATAATACATCTGAATACATAAATTATATTAATTAAAAAAAATATATGAAAATACATTTATGGAATATAGCGAGACAGTGAATGCAATAAAATACATAGAATACATCAGGATACATTGAAATACAATGAAAAAAAAGACAATGAATACAATGAAATACATCGAGATACATTGAAATACATTGAAATATATTAGTAGAAAATTCAAGTTGCTCAACCGGGGAAGGAGGGAGTCGAGAAGTGAAATTACCCAAAGGGGTTTCTTCATCATCAAACCTATCTTCAAAATTCAGCGAATAATTCAACGGATCGTAACGGAAGTGATCAGTAAAGGAGGAGTGTTGTCTCTTGTGCCGGCTAGATTCAAAGTTGAAAATAGTAAAAACCTTGTCTTTTAAATTCGGGAGGTTATTGGGTTCCCAAATCAGCGTCGGATTCTCATTGGAGGATGACGGCAGAGGCGGAGGAGAAGGGTGGCGGTGAGGAAAGCAACAAGAGAAGCAAAAGGAGTTCTTCAACTTTTGCTTAAGAGATGGAGCTGAATTGGGTATAGAAAAAGGATGATTTTCGCCCATTGGAGTTTGAGATTTGGGAGTAAAAAATGGAGGAGAATTTGAGTGGTTTTACATAGTAGAGAAATAAAAAATGACGGATATTCTAATGCATGAGAGAGAAAAATAATACAGGCCTATTTTATGGCTTAAGAGTAGGAAGTGACCATAAATAGATAATGGCTATAAAAATTAAAAGGTTGCTATGGAATATAATTTTTTAAAAGGGTATTTATTTAAAATAAATAAGGTATCAATCTTTGCTATATGAAGTAAAAATTTCAAAATTTTAATCCCTCATTTCTTGCAATCAATGAAGGGGAGCCTTGGTGTAACTAGTAAAGTTGTTACCATGTGATCAGGAGGTCACGAGTTCGAGCTGTGAAAACAACCTCTTGCAAAAATACAGGTGTAAGACTGCGTACAATAGACCCTTGTGGTCCGGCCCTTCCCTGGATCCCTTGCATAGCGGGAGCCTTTTTTTTTATTTTTATCAATCCACTAGGCGATGTGCCTAGGCCTAGTTTTTATTTATATAAGAAAAAACAAATAACATAGTTTGTCAGGAGGTCTTACGAGATGAAACGAATAAAATTTGAAAATTACATTAAACCTATTACCAATATTGAGTTTTGTACTCAACATTGATATCACATTATCTCTATTAAAAATTGCATAAATAAAAACTAGCCCAAAGATGATCATTTCCGCTTTTTCTTTCCAGTCCAACGAGGCCAATTCTTTTGTGCATCACGCTTCTTGCATCCGTAACCACTTTCTATATCAAATGCTGACCAGATCCTTATATTGCAATAGTAGCCCATTTCCTTATGCAGTATCTTGTTTGTCCATTTGCTGCTGACTTTTGATCCTTTTCCTTTCATTTGTAATGTTCTGAATCCTGCAATTCCATTTCCGATGTGCCATTGCTTATGTGTGCACCTGTTTTTAATATGAACCACTGCCCAGAAATATCCTCTATTCACTATATTTTCACCGACTTTGCTTCGATTTTTGGTGGTCTTCCATTGCTTACCTCTTGAGACCCTTGCATGAAGAACTTCCTGGTGTATTCTATTGTGTTGCCTTTCCTTCTAGATGCTCCACTCTTCATCATTCATGCACGAATACCACTGCCAAGTGAACCATGTTATGATCAAACTTCTTCCAGCTATTAATATTTTGTGTCCCAAATGATGTGATATCCCTTTGAATTTTATTGAAACTCCAGTCATGCTTGTTTCCTCATTTGCTATTGAAGATGTCTGCACCACAATTATGATCCAATATAGGTTGATGCTTCCCAAATATAGCTGCCAATACCAGTGTTTTTTCAAGCTGGACCATAGTGTTTCCCAGCAGTAATTTTTCATACTTATGAATGTCACAATTCCTTCTTCAAGGGAATGAGTACAGAGTACTAATACTGTTGGTTCCCTCAGTTATAATCATGTATTTGTAAATAATAATTCTGAAAAATAGAATGTTAGAGTATAAACGTAAATATAAATAAAGTAGTAATTAATTCGAGCCCACTGGATTCACAGTGTTTCCTTAAGGAATTTAATCCCCTCCCAGTACCCAAGGTTATGGATTATATCCTCCTAGGATAGAACGAATTACACACTGGTGTAGCGGTACTTCAAACCTCAGTGTTTCAGCGAACACAAAGTTCGGCAGCAAGTCACACGTATGGATGTTTTGTTTGTAGTTTAAAATAATGCAGAAAAAGGGAGGAGAACTCAGAAGTCGAATGAAAATTCTGAGAGGAAGGAATGCAAAGTATAGCCAACGTTGAGTCTTAACTGTAGAGGAGAGGAGAGCTTTCAAGTGTTTTCGGTGTGTCTTTTCTCTTCAACTGCTGCTCATATTTATAGCAGTTCGTTGAGAGACTCGTCACTCTCTATGGTGGAGGATGCACTTGCTTGGTGGGAGGAGCACTTGGCCATGGTGGGAGGAGCACTAGGCGACTGTTGTTGCAACGCGATACACGGATTGGAAAACATCCATTACAAATACGGATTATATCACGTTAATACACACTATTAACAAATAAATTTGGTCGAAAAAATTAATCAATCAATCGATCATTTGACCAAATCCAAATCCAAATCCAAAGCCGAAACCGAAGCCGAAGTCGAAGCTATAGCCGAAGCCGAAGCCGAGCCGAGCGAGCGACGACGACGGCGCGTGACTTACCTTCTTCCTAACTCTTTAGGAGCTATATGAAGTGCATTTGTATATATATCCACCAAAATCCTTATGCTCTGCCAATGAGGGACAATGTCTCATTAAAAAGAGAGGGAAACTTAAATTTTACTCAAAATTTTCATTTTCCCTCCATTTCTCATTCACCCTCTTTTTAATATCTTTCCATATTAAAAAGAAAAACTCAACAATCCCCTACATGAATGGGGAATGGATATATCACGGAAGTATGGATGAAAAACTTGTGTGATTCGCAAGCAAGGATTAATTGCATCTGGATAAATAGGTTTTCCTTTGAACTTTTCGTAGTGAACTTATTTCGGATATACTTGGTCAATCGGTAGACTTGATATATTTGAACCGTCGAACTTTAGTGTTGTAACGACCCGACCGGTCATTTTGAGCTCTAGCGCATCATTCAGCAGTTGGAAGTCATCAACAACTTCATTTCAGGTATATTAACTTGTGCATATGGTCAGAGTTGAATTTCGGAAAATTCGGAGTCAAATTTGAAAGAAAAATTTTCATTTCGGCAGCCTTAAGTTGAAGAAAATGGCTAAGATTGGAATTTTGAGTAAACGATCTCGGAATCGGGATCTGAAGGTTCCAACAAGTTCGTATGATAATTTCGGACTTGGGCGTATGTCCGGATTTGGTTTTGGATAACCCGTGAGCATTTCGGCGTATATTGTAGAAGTTAGTATTTTAGAAGAATTTCATAAATTTGGGTTGGAAGGCATTTCAGAGTTATAGATGTCTGTTTGGGATTCTGAGTCTAGGAATAGCTCCGTATGGTGATTCTTGAGTTAGGAGCATGATCGGAAGTGAATTCGGATGTCCGGAGGTCATTTTGAAGTCAGTTGGCTAAATATAGAAATTTGAAGGTTTTTGAGAAAATTCGACCGGAAGTGAAAATTTTGATACCGGGGTCGGAATGTGATTCCGAAAGTTGGGGAAAGTCCGTAATCTCGAATGTGACTTGTGTGCAAAATTTGAAGTCATTCCGAAATGATTTTGGTAAGGTTTACGATACTTAGTCTCTTTAAGGAAGCTTAAGTTGGAAAAGACAACCGGATATTAACTTATGTGTTAGAATGCTCGAAATGTGAATTTTATGGTTCGGATAGCTTCGTTAGGTGATTTAGGACTTAGGAGCGTGTCCGGAATATTCTTGTGATGACCGGTGTAGAATTAAGCTTGAATTGGCAAAGTTAGTATTTTGGCGAATTCC
>MU672245.1:53543-81358 GCA_026770625.1 Nicotiana glauca
GGCTTATAGCCCAAGTAATTCAACACATAACTGTACTTTTCATCATTTTCTAATTATCAAGATTGGTATATTATTTACATTGAGGCACATCCTTCACGAATATGTATAGATTTATGCAAATCAATTAATGTGTAATGACAATCAATACACTAGCCAATTCAACTCTTACCATACTTTCGTAATGACAACGGAGCTCAATTTCTAATAAAAAGGGGTTTTAGCCATACATACCTCAATAAAGCTTTTCCTTACTTTTTTACAATTTCCAGAACTCTTAGAACTTCGATCTATTGAGTGAGAACTATAAATTAAATCGAGAATTAGAGATGAGATTGAGACTCTAGCTTGGTTCAAGCATATTGACAAACCTTAGAGGTGCAATTTATATCATTTTGTACCCCTCTTTAATTCACCACCTCCCGCTACTCTAAGGTTTGGTATGCATTCAAGGAATCCATTGTTATACCCATAAATAACCTCACTAGTGACCCCTTATATATGAGAATAAAACAAATAAGAGTTGGGGTGATGAAGTCTTACCTCTTGAGGTGATGGTCTAGGGGTCTTCACTTGATTTTCTTCAAGGTTTTTGTCATACCTTATGGAGCAATTTGATGGGGAGACTTTTCCTCTCTAGAAACCCTCTCTCTCCCTCTAGAAATGTCCAGAAAGATGCTTAAAAGGAGTTATAACACCGAATATATCGATAGGGAGGTCGGGTTAAAAATTAGAAAATTGGAGCCCCGAGTCAAATATGCGGTCGCATTTGCGATCGCAGAGTAAACATGCGGTCCGCATAATGGACCACAAAATGCTCCCCAGAAACTAAACACTCTGACTCAGTCTGTGGTAAGAATGCAGTCCGCATTCACGTTCTGCGGTCGCAAAGTGTACCGCAGAACTGACACTCACAAAATTCAAAGGAGAATATGCGACGACTATACGGTCCGCATTTTGATTATGCGACCGAATTTTTGACCGCATAGCTGACTTCATTTTTAACCAACATTCTGACTCACTCTGCGGCAGATATGCGGTCCACATACCTGATTTGCGGCCGCATTCTGGACCGCATTTCTTGCATTTTTCTGGAAACTTATTCTTGACTTTTTAATGCATTATTCAATCCAAAAAGGTCCACTCCGCGACGATCTTGCGAGCCGCGAACTATATTTATAAATTGTTAACACATGCTCCTAACTTGGCACCACGGGATCCGGATTTTCGAGTAGGGATTTCACGGGGCCTTACAGTCCAGTAGAGACTAAGTTCTTCATAATTTCGGGAACATGAAGGACATTATTTAAAGTCATGACCTTGCCAGAAGTCATCTTGAGAAATATCTTCCCATATCCTTCAATTTTTGCTGTAGCAATATTTCCCATAGAAAGCGTCTCTTCAGGTCCAACAGAAGCATATGTAGAAAATGCTTCTCTCACGGCACAAACATGGCAAGTGGCTCCAGAATCAATCCACCACTCCTTCGGATTTCCCACCAAGTTGTATTCAGAAAGCATTGCACACAAGTCATCAACATCATCATATTTTTCTACCATGTTTGCTTGACCCCTTTTCTTATCTTTCTTCCGGGCACGACACTCCGTAGATTTGTATCCGGTTTTCCCACAGTTGCAGCAGTTTCTACGGAACTGCTTCTTGCTTGGGTTGTATTTCGGACCAGAAGCCTTCTTTCTCTTTTTGTTATCTTCAATAATATTTGCTCCCATTATTGTTGAATTTCCACGACCTCTCCTTTCAACAACTTTATTATCCTCTTCGATTCTCAACCGAACAATGAGATCTTCAAGGGACATCTCCTTTCATTTGTGTTTCAAATAATTTTTGAAGTCCTTCCACAATGGAGGTAACTTCTCAATTATTGCTGCTACTTGGAATGCTTCATTGATGACAAAACCTTCAATGAAAATTCCGTTAGTAAAAATACTAAAAAGTTTACTTTCAACATCAGTATTTATTTGAAACATACATTCAGCAAGTAGATCATTAATAATCACTTGCAATTTCTGGACTTGGGTAATAACAGACTTGCTATCTATCAATTTGTAGTCCAAAAATTTTGCGGCAACGAATTTCTTCATCTTGACATCTTCAGTTTTGTATTTCTTTTCAAGCGCATTCCACAATTCTTTTGACGTCTCCACACCACTGTATACATTATACAGATTATCATCCAGCCCGCTAAGAATATAATTCTTGCACAAAAAGTCAGAATGCTTTCACGCCTCAGTCACGAGAAAGCTTACATTCTCTGGAGTTTCATCGGGCAGATCAGGAACATCTTCCTTGATGAACTTCTGTAGACACAACATAGTCAAGTAGAAGAACATCTTCTTCTGCCAGCTCTTGAAATCAATCCTGGAAAATTTTTCGAGTTTTTCTGTCGGTGCCAATGCCGGTGTTCGGCTTGTCGATGTGTTGACAGTCACTGTCGGAACATGGCTTGCCAATGCGTTGACAGTCACCATCGGAACAACTTGGTTTTCGCTTTCATTTGCCATTTTTTTTGTTGTAAAAATGACATAAACAAACGTTTAAAACTGGCGTTAAAAATTTACGTAGATTTTAATCTCCAACAAAATGTCACGAAGGCTTTACTCTCCAAAACGAGAGTACACAAAACCACAAAGGTTTTAGTTTTCAGAATAATAAGGATAACACAAATACAGAAATAAAAATTATTAAATTCCTTAAGCTTAATGGTTCCCTCGGTTATTATCTTATATTTGTAAATAATAATTCTGGAAAATAGAATGTTAGCGTATAAAAGTAAATATAAATGAAGCAGTAATTAATTCGAGCCCACTGAATTCACAGTTTTTCCTTAAAGAATTTAATCCCCTCCTAGTACCCAAGGTTATGGATTATTTCCTCCCAGGATAGAACGAATTACACACTGGTGTAGCGGTACTTCAAACCCCAGTATTTTAGCGAACACAAAGTTCGGCAGCAAGTCACACTTACGGATGCTTTGTTTGTAGTTTAAAACAATGCAGAACAAGGGAAGAGAACTCAAAAATCGAATGAAAATTCTGAGAAGAAGGAATGCAAAGTATAGCCAACGCTGAGTCTTAACTGAAGAGGAGAGGAGAGCTTTCAAGTGTTTCGGTGTGTCTTTTCTCTTCAACTGTTGCTCATATTTATAGCAGTCAGTTGAGAGACCCATCACTCTCCATGGTGGAGGATGCACTTGCTCAGTGGGAGGAGCACTTGACCATGGTGGGAGGAGCACTAGGCGGCTGTTGTTGCAATGCGATACACGGATTGGAAAACATCCGTTATAAACACGAATTATATCACGTTAATATTCACTATTAACAAATAAATTTGGTCCAAAAAACTAATCAATCCCAAATCCAAATTCGAAGCCGAAGCCGAGCCGAGCGAGCGACGACGACGACGGCACGAGACTTGCCTTCTTCCTAACTCTTTAAGAGCTATATGAAGTGCATTTGTATATATACCCACCAAAATCCTTATCTTCTACCAATGAGGGGCAATGTCTCATTAAAAAGAGAGGGAAACTTAAATTTTATTCAAAAATTTCATTTTCCCTCCATTTCCCATTCACCCTCTTTTTAATATCTTTCCATATTAAAAAGAAAAACTCAACAAATACCACCAATTGAAGTCGAAACTCATAGCGGGAGCTTAGTGTACCAAGCTGCCTTTTTATTTTTTTTATTTCTTGCAATCAATAACTGTAACACTCATCTTGCCCAGTTCCCAACCTTACACTCGATATCCTTGGAGGAAAGAATAAAAATTTGCCTAAGCAAATATTTTATAAAAAGGACAGCCCGGTGCACTAAGCTCCCGCTATATCGGGGTTCGGGGAAGGCCGAACTACAATGGTCTATTGTATGCAGTCTTACCATACATTTCTGCAAGAGGTTATTTCCACGGCAGGTTGGGAACTTAAGATAAACAAACCGAAATATAGCACCTCACAATAACAAAGCTAATTTGGATTGCGTGTTGTCTCAGTTGATTGAAAACATTAAGAGGAGTTCAGAATTTAACTTTGAAGTGATTTGAACTAGATTTCACAAGAGGCTTAATGAAGAAAAGGAAGTTAGTTTTTGTATAATAGTGTGTACGGAAAAGGCCTAAAATTGCCACTCAACTTTCAGAAATGGTTTATCCATGCCATCCGTTAAAAAATTATTATTTCCATGCCACTGTTGTTAAAGAAATGGCCCATCCATGCCATTATTGACTAACTGCTCAATTTTTATTTGGCTCGTCCATACCACTACCGTTAGTCAATAATGACATGGATGAGCCATTTTTTTAACGACAATGGCATGAAGTGAGCATTTTTTAAACAAATGGCATGTATAGACCATTTCTGAAAGTTGAGTGGTATTTTTAGGTCTTTTCCGTAGTCTGTATAATAATTTGATTTTTAGTTGTTAAATTTTTATAAAGCTAATTTTTGTATAATAGGTATGTATATGTGTGTGTGTGTGTGTGTATATATATATATCTTGTGTAAAAGTGTATTTGATTTTTAGTTGTTTAAAATCAGTCCAAATCTCCATTAAATGATTTTAAATTTTGCAATCACCTCTATAGACTATTTCTAATAAGTCTAAATAATACCCATCCCAAATTTCTTATAAAATCACATTCGAAAATTAAATCCACTGATTTAAACTTGTTCAACGATGGTGGATAACCTTAAAAATCTAATTTTCACTACCCAAATGAATTTGATTTGTTGAACTAATATTTGAGTCACAGTTAATGATTCGAGATAAGGTTAGAACCTTGATTTTTTTTTTTTTAAAAATAGTTGTTTCGAGTATCTTTTTGAAGTTGGATTTTGAATCTTGACCTATTGTTTTGGGGCTACATCTTTACAAAGTTAAATATAAGCTACCCAATTGCAACGTACGTGAGTGAACTGTAATTATGTATAATTCTCTCTTTTAGAGTTAGGGTTTTGTATCTGCAATACATTCCTTTTATTTTAAAAAAAAAAACCTAATATACCCATCTACTTTGTTTAGTTGTATAATCATATCCCTCGTTATACTTTCCATTCTGATTTAGCCATGTCGTCCATCAAAGTTCTATATTTGCCCATATTTAATCGATCAGGACACATGGCACATTCTGAAAGAATCAACCTACCCAATGACCTTAGCCCACCCGATCCTATGCCTTTTTAATGTTATTATTATATTATCCCTATCGTAAAATCCCATATCACTTTAGTCGTAAGGTTTCTTCATTTTTGCCTTCTTAATGCTCTGGTCGGAAAAGAATTATTAATATCGAAAAATAATTGTTCGCCGAAGAGGATGTGCCGCTGTGAGGAAGTTGCTAACCACTTTACTTCAGAAACTCTCTTAAACCCCGGAAGGAGATATTACAAGTGTCATAAATTCGAGATACTTTTTATAAGGTTAATAGGGTATATGATCGGGCGGGGCAAGGGTATAAGGTCGGGTTTGGTTATTTAGTTGGGTAGTTTAGATTCTTCTAGAATGTGCCAAGGGGCAAATATAAAATTTTGATGGTTGATAAGGCATAAATCTAAACGGAAAGTATAACGAAGGATATAATTGAATAATAAAACAAAGTAAAGGGCTGTATCATGCCCTTTTCCATTATATAATTATGCCAATGTGTAATAAGTAAAATCTTGGGCATGCAGTGTGAATTTCCTTCTTCGTCTTCTCATCCATCCAAATGCTATATTAATAATAATTAAATAAGATTTTTTAAATAGTTAATTAAAACTTGACGTTCAATTGGCCACTTAAGTTTGTTCATATGACCAACTTGCCGAGAGATCAATACCCAAATGCGAAAAAAACAAAAATGATGCAAATTTTCGTACAAACAATTTGCCATCAGAAAAAATGAAACAGGGTGTCAAAGATCTCACATTCTCACACTCCATCACTGAGCTTCCATAGATTCTCCATTTTCATATCCTAATTCAAGAGATAAAATCCTTTTCCCCTTACTTATCTTTCAACCCTTTTGATCTTTTCAACAAATTCCACATATAATCTCCCAAATGTCAGCCTCTAATAAACCACCTTCCCGTGGTTTCTCATTCTTTAACATCACCGCCGGCATCGGCGGCGTCGGCAGCGGTGGCGGTAGCGGCAGAAAATCCAATGTGACGACGGATCTACTGCAACCCCAGCTGAAGCTGGAACCGGATAGAGAAGTGTATAGACCGGGTGATCCGGTAACCATTACTGTTGAAATCAAGAACCCGACTACTTCTTGCTCTTTGCTTATTGAAAAACTTAGTTTTGAGATTAAAGGGATCGAGAAGTTGGATACTCAATGGTTTTCAACTCCTAAACCTTCTTCTGATTCTAAGCAACGCAGAGGTTTGGTGTGCTTTCTGTATTTATTTACTCAAATTCCATTTTTGTTGTCTTTGTACTGTAGTTTTTAAGTGAAGAGTTGAAAATATTACTCATTCTCTGTCCCAATAGATGTGATGCAGACATGCAGTTTCCTCTTTATCTAAAGAGAGTGATACCTTTTTATACTTAAAACATAAATTAACTTTAAATTTCACGTTTTAGTTAAGATGATTTATAGCTACACAAATACTTGTGACTTGTTTTAGACCAATAATTTCAGAAGTGATTCATTCTTTCTTAAACTCCATGTACGGTCAAACGGTGCCACATATATCGGGACGGAGAAGTATATAAGTTATAGTTAAATTAGCTGCTTACTTTGTGGCAATCTATGTGATGCACTTTCTATTTTAGTTTGTCCAAAAAGAATGATATATTACTATATTTAAAAGCAATTTAACATTAAATTTCTCGTTTTACCTTTGATGAGATGATTTATGGTCATACAAATATCTACAACTTATTTTAGACCACAAGTTTCAAAAGTCTTTCTTTCTTAAACTCCGATTTCAGTCAAACAATATCACATAAAAATGGGATGTAATGAGTAATTAATATCAAAAATTAAGTTTGGTGCAAATCATATTAGTTAATTTGAATATGAACTGTTGATACTTGCTTGATATATAACACTACTCCCTCCGTGTCAACTTATGTGGCACCATTTGACTGGGTACGGAGTTTAAGAAAGGAAGAAAGTGTACCACATTATTGTGATAGAGGGAGTATATAGTTATTGGAATGGATATTAATAAAATGGTTAGTTAGGGAGATAAAATTTCCATCTCTCTAGTTTTTTTTTTTGATGAAGTAAGGTGTTTCATTAAAGGCATCAAGAAGATGCTATAAAGTTACAATATGTAAGTCCTTGGTTAACTCTATAAGACAAAAAACCTATATAGCTATGAGTTAACCAAGACCAAAAAACCAAAAAGAATGACTATTGAGCCATATTAAGAGAGCCAATAAAATCTAAGAGGGGAATAACATCATTTACAGGAGAGAGGTTACTCCAACTAAACAGGTTCAGTAGACACTTAGATTTCAGAAGGCTGGTGGAAGTTGAGATGCCTTCAAAACACCTGCTGTTCCTTTCTGTCCAGATACACCAACAAATACATGCTGGGATCATTTGCCAGGTTTTTTTGATGGTTTTACCAACTTTCCAGAGCACCAGCCTTCGATGGCTTCTTGATATCCTGACGAATGGCCCAACTGAGGCAAAAAACTGCTAAGAACATATTTCATATATCTGTTGCCACTGGACAGTGCAAGAAGAGGTGGTTCATTGATTCTGCATTGCTGTAGCACATGTAGCATCTATTGACTAGTTGGAAGTTTCTTCTGCATAGGTTGTCCTGGGTCAAGGCAACATTTCTAAGAGCAATCCAAGACAAGAACATAACCTTTGTAGGTAGTTTTGACCTCCATATATGCTTCCATGGCCAATTATCTATCATTCCATTGGATTCACATAGTTTGGTGTACCCAGCCTTCACTGTATAATTACCCTTGCTAGAATTGCCCCACTTTAGTCTGTCTTTTGGAGGTCTATGGAGAAACCTTCAATAATTCTGTAGAGGTCAAAGAGTTCATCTAGTTCCCAATCCTGCATGTTCCTTCTGAAAAGAGGTTCCCATATGTTCCCTGCACTGTTCTGGGCTATTGTTGAGTCGGGATCAATAGCTATCTGATATATGCCAGGGTGGGAATCTTTTAGAGGTTGGTTTTGAAGCCACCTATCCTTCCAGAATTTGACAGAGTTACCATTTCCTACTTTGAAGGATACCTCTTGAAAGAATTCCTCTTTCATATTGTTGATATGTTTCCAAGGCCCTACTCCATATGGAGCTCTGCTTTTCTTTGTGCCCCAATTGTCTAGCTTCCCATACTTTGCTGTTACCACCTTTTTCCATATGCTGGTGCTTTCTTGTGCATACCTCAACCAAATCAAAATTTGCATAGTATTTCTGTTGATTTAAGAAACATTCCCGCAATCTGGGTTGATTCAATAATACAGAGTAACATAAGCCTCATGCATGATCAAGAGAAAGATAGACACAAGGTCATAATGAAAGCTAGATTGGTTGGTCACGGAACAGTGAGATTTTAGAGGAAGAAGCTTGTCCAGCTTTTCACTTGAGGATGAGTGTCACTGGAGCTATGAAGGAAATGAAGATTTGTTTTCACAAGGTCAAGAGAAGAGAGGGAATGTAGAACATAATTCTTGGGAACCTTCCTTGTCAGATGTTCCAGTTATAATTAGCAGACGGGAAGGGATCACAGGTGGAAGGTGCTATCGAATATTTCGGATGTATCTGTGGAACCAATTGCAATGTCTGATGTGCATCTTGCTGTTGTTAGAAATAACAACAACTCATACTCGCCGGAATAGAATAAAATTATTTGGGCCAAAAAAATAAAAAGATTAAAGCTTTAGAAAATATTTTTGGAATCACATCTGAAGGATTTTTGGAGAAAACTGGAAAATTTAACTAGAAGTAAGAAGGAACAGAAGTGGAATAAACAAACAATGTGCAAACACCATCTAGAAGAGCAAGAATCTTGGCACCAAAGGGGAAATGGACTTCGAGTTCAGATACCTAAATGCTGTGAAGTTGATTGGAAAACAGAAGGAAAGATTGGAAGGAGAAGGCAGAGGGGATACATCAGGCATTTTATACTCACCATCATCTCGCAATTCAAAATAATGTCGCAGACTACGCAGGGTCTAAATGATCACCATAAAATGGTGTGAAGGCTGTGATTAAAAATTGGAGGCCGTATGTGTATTGCTTACCAGTTACAAGAAATCAAGATGGGTAGGCAATTGAATATGTGTCACGATTGTCTTTGAACTCAAGACTGGCAGCTAAGGTTTTTTCAATTTTATGGGACAAAAGGAGATGTCCCTAAATGAGGAGATCCTTTCATCATGGAGTTTTCCTGCCTTGTCCTACCTGCTCAAATGCTTGGGGAAGATTTTTGGGTGGGTCTTGTCTGGAGTTCATAGGGAATGCACAACGATTATGTAATACACTTCAGAAGATGTCAAATTTTTGAGATCGCATGGGATTTTTTATGCTGTTAGATTTGCAGAAGAGATGGTCATGTAACCGTGAATTCTCAGAATTTAAGTCCAATTGTGATGTTATTGGTTTACCAATGGTATGGTTAAATTAACGTGGAGAAAATAAAAGAGCTGCGTCTTGCATTAATAGGATAATATCTCTAGTAATTGGGAGGAGAACTTTCCTAGTTTGATTTAAGAAGTGAATATGTGGCTACAATAGGGGGGGTTATTGTTGAAGAAATGGTGGTACTATTTCTCAGTCCAAGTGGTGCAAGATTTTGATTACCTGTAAAGCTTAAAAAGTTTAAAGAAAAGCTTGAAACTGTAGAAGATGGAAGTGTTCTGGAAGGGACACTGACGTTGCAAATCTGATGCAAGAACTAAGTAAAGCTAAAGTTGTTTAAGAAAAACTAGAATCAAGATGGATATGTTGGATTGTATTCTTCTTCTTTGTTTTTGGTGTAAATCTGAATACATAGATGATCCCGAGGATAGTTTGGATGTACTAGGTTCCTTGTAAGAAGAACAAGCATGTAGGTTTTTTACTATTTTGGCGCTCTGATGTAACATCCTATTTTGGTTTCCAGCACAATCTTTATGCTGATGTCTTAATAAATATACAGAAACATGTTACCTTAAAAAAAACTATAATCTAGGTAAAGACAGAATGGCTTCAAAGATCCTCTACCTTGGTCAGTACTGGACCTAGAAGGTAACTTCCAGAAATTGGATGCTGTCAAGGAACCAAGTTTTAGGCTTTCAAACGAGCACATCCAGAGGAGGAAGAAAATTTCTGAACACTTGTTTGGTAGGGAGCTTTGTAAAGTGTGTTGGCTCAACGAAAGCAATCAGAAACCGGGCTGCAGAGATATGGGGGTTAAACACAGGTTGAAGGTGCCCCCTTTAGAAGACACAGGATTGCCATCTGGTTTTTTAGCGAAGAAAAAGCAACTCAAGTTCTAAACAATGGACAACAGTTGATGGAGGGACGTTTTTGAAGCTGGAAAGGTAGTCTGAAGTGTCTGGCTGTGTAGACCATGTTTGACCACAAAATCTGGTCAGTGTACCAGTTCATACATGGTGCTTTGATTTTTCAAAGATAAATGTTGGCATTGTGGGTGCCATTTTGTAAAGTTCTTCATCAGCTGATAAGGCACAATCCAAATTTATAAAGGACTAAAAGCAATATGCTACATTAGAGAAATGCTTTATTCCTGATTATCACAAAATTTCTTATAGCTAGTAGGATGAAATCATAGATCTTATAGAAAAGAAAAGTCTGTTTTTGCTCTTTCTTTTGATGAAGTAATAAAATTCATTAAGGGCATCAAGCAGATGCAAAGCATTACATGGATGAACAAAAGAAACAAAAAGTGAAGATTTGTCAGTTCTGGTAACTAAAACTAGGCTATGACTAGTGAACTGACAAAATCCAAAAAAACTTCTATCCCTCATTAACCAGATGCACTAATAAATAGCTCCAGGGACCATCTTCTGTTTTTGCTCTGTTGTTATTACTGAAGATAAATGTTCTTATATCTTGTTATCCTTTATGTGATACTTTTCATTGTTATGTTTTATACTCTGCCAGGTGAGTATGTTTTTATGGATAATGTGACTCCTGCATTAATTTCAAATCAGATTGTCTCCGCTGGTAGCTCCAGACAATGTAAGTTTAACCTTTAGCTTGACGTTATCCTCCTGTTTCTCATTCTAATCATATACTCCCGCTGTTTCAATTTATATGACATAATTTGACTCGACATGGAGTTTAAGAAAGAAAGGAAGACTTTTAGCATGTGTGATCTTAAACATGTCGTAAGATTTGTGTGGCAATAAAAACTTCCCTTTAAGGGTAAAATGGGAAGTTCAAAGTTAATTGTTTCCAGATATAGAAATGTGTCATTATTCCGGAACGGACTAATAAAAAAATAGTATCACATAAACTGGAATAGAGGGAGTATACTAGTATAGTGATATTCATTTAGCTATCTGTTGTTTCTTTTAATGGAAACACATGCAAAGAATTTTGTATAAGCATGCGACCAGTGGATGTAACCACGGTGATATGCTAGGTAATACAATAGAAATAAAATTTATGATGCTTTGTTGCGTGACATCAATACAAAAAAGAATGATATACTTTTTGTTTTCATAGTCAGTGTTTGCTTGCAAAACATATTCAATAAAATCTCAAGCGTTTGGTTGAAGATGATGACGAATTCATTAAGCTTTTTAGTTTGGTCTGAGTGATGAAGCAGGGGTGTTTTTTTTGATGAAGTAATATGTTTCATTAAGAAGGCATCAAGAAGATGCAAAGTTACAAGATGATGAAGCAGGGGTGTAATAAGGACTATACTTCGAATCATGTTGAAACCTATGAAGTTGAAGGGAAATCAAGCAAAAAGCTTAGGACGGGGCTTATTTTTGCAAAACTAGAAATTTTTGAAAAGAACATGACAACGACAAGGCAAAATACCATTAATCATTTGAATAACTCACATAGCTGAATTGCATGATGATAATGAGTATAAAACTGTCCAGAGTTACTGTATGTTGCATGATGAACATTATTTGTATAAACTTTTTACCTTTTCCCATTGACCCTTAGGTTCCTTCATTACTGGGTTTTGGTTACCCAATTAAAATACCGTATTACCATCCAGCTTTATAGTTTATTGCAAAAATTGGGTATTACCAACACCATTATGGACTTATCAGTAATTCTCCATAGTTTGTATTAGTTGTCTCCTTATTAATTTAATATTACAATTTAATTTTATTGTAAAATCCTTCTTTTGATATGTATGTTACTTTACATATTCTATCCTATCGGATACAGCATCTTGCCTATTGTATAACTTTCAGTTCGTCTTAAAAATAAAGCAACGCTCCAGTTGTCTTTATTAATCCAGATTTTTTTTTTTGAAAATTCAATTTGAACACACTCAACTCCGAAACATCAAAGTCTCTTTGACTTACTCCCTTTGGTATAGTTACTTGATATGACTTATAAAAAATTGTAGTTGCACGATATTCATTCGATTTTGGAACGTTTCACATCATTAATACTATTTAATTAACAAGACTACTTTATAAAACCTTCACAAGTTTCAAGAGTTTAAACTCATTCGACTGTTTTAACTTAATCTTTGATGAAATGTTGTTCTATCAAGCTAACATAGCACCTTATCTTCTGTTATTTCTTTGATGATATACAAGTCAATTGACATCTTGAACTCGTTGACCAATAAAATATTGTCACGTAAATTGGGACGTAGGGAGTAGTTAAAATTTTGAACTCAATGGTTTCCAATGCACAGTTTTGATTTACCTTTTGGGTCTCAAATCTGGTAAAATAATCTATTTACTAAGTTGAGTTGTAGCAACATTTGGCTTTTAACCTCTTCCAAGAAATTAATACTCCCTCCTTCCCAATTTATGTGAAGGTATTTGACTGAGCACAATTTAAGAAATTAAAGAAGACTTAACCAAGTACATGCAAAATACCAATATCCTTTAAATGAGTTCCTCATGTCTTTTCAGTTTAAATAAGGTGGTAAAGGTCACAATTACTCATGTCATTAAGGGTAAATCGTGGATGTTAAGATTATGTAGTTCCGGAAAACAAGAAATGTGTCATTCTTTTTGGGATATATTAAAAGAGAAAGTGTGTCACAAAAAATTGCAGAGAGGGAGTATAAGATATTCAGTAGTCTGCCCTTTATGATCTTAAAAAGAAGAAACCTCTGTCTGTTTGAGATTTCACCTTTCTGTTATTGGGTATGCCATGTATAATTGGAACATGTAAGTTCTCAACTAGTGTTGCTACATTTGTTTATATATGTTTTACAGGATTTACAATCTCTAGAGTTCATGCGAATTTTGTGAAGAATTCAAACACAACGGAGCAAAAGATCCATATAGGTTCTAAGTCTGCAAGTACTTTTTTTTTTATTTTGCACCGGGTGTCTGAGTCTCTTCGAGACCCGACTAATCCGGGGGTGCACAGGCCCTCGGCAAGGAGTTTCCCGCAAGTGCACCACGGTTAATTCAGGTTTTACCCAATCCGATGGCCCTCAGAAATTGTTTGCACCCAGTGAGTTTCGAACTTGAGACCTTGAAAGGGAGCAAACCCCAAGGCTCAAGTCAATTGCCACCGGGCCAACCCCTGAGGGTTAAGTTTGCAAGTACTTTTGTGATATATATATATCGAAAATGTAGAGCACCTCTACAGTTAGAAAACCCTTAATTTATCTTAGAAGACAAATTACTGAGTATTGAAATTAAACAGTTCAAAACAGAGCAGAATGGATATTCAGGATATATGTAGCCCAACTTGTTTGTGATTGAGGTGTAACAATTGTTTTGTCGTTGTACTAATTTTTAGTGGTTAAATCTTCAGTCTTCTATCAAAGAAGGAAAAAAAGAACTTTATCATCGTGAGGACAGGGAAACACTTCCACATGAACTCTTTTTTCTTTTCTTTTTGATAAGCAATACAAGGAACTTAATGGTCAGAAACTGTATGATAATTATGAAAGCTAAAGTCTGAGTTTCAATGAGACGCGTCAAATAGACCTTGAAAAGACTGTAACTTTGAACAAATAAGTGTATAAATAAATCGTACTAACTAGCCAAGGATGTGGTTAATGGTCAATCCGATAATGAAGGTGGAGTCGACCTGAGACCAAGGTTCAAATCATAGCAGAGATAAAAAAAAATGCTAGGTGATTTCTTTTCATCCATCTAAGCCTTGTTGGACATAAAGGGTGTTTGGATTTGCTTAAAAGCTGGTTTGAAACGCGTCAAATATACCTTGAAAAGACTGTAACTTTGAACAAATAAATGTGTAAATAAGTCATACTAACTACCCAAGGATGTGGTTAATGGTTAATCAGTTAATGAAGGTGGAGTAGACCATGAGACCAAGGTTCAAATCCTAGCAGAGGTGAAAAAATGCTAGGTGATTTTTTTCTATCCGTCTATGCGTTGTTGGACATAGAGGGTGTTTGGATTGGCTTAAAAGCTGGTCAAACCAGCTTAAAAGTGCTTTTGGGCTTGTTTTGGTGTTTGACAAACTTAAAAATTCTTTTAAGCCAAGTGCTTTTAAACTAAAATAACTCAAAACAAGCCAAAAACTATAAATTGGTTCATCCCAAGTTATTGCTTTTTGGCTTAAAAGTACTTGGGGTTTGACCAAATAAATTACAGTTTTATCCCTTATCTTTGTTCTTCTCCACCTATCTCTCCGACCATAGATAATGATTATACTTCTCATTGCCGCAATTACTATCACATCGAGTGCTCCATTTTGTGAAGCTTTCTGCAACTTCTTGGAATGACTATCCGCAATATCTTTAGTAAGTTACATCATCCTTCAATATATTTGAACACCGTATCCTAGCTTCTGATTGAACTTTAATTGATTTTGGCTTCTCACCGTTCCATTACCTTTTTTTGAGTCATTTAATAAAAGTAATTATCTGATCAAAGGAAAAAGAAACATCTAATCAATAAAATTAATTTTATCTAATAAATTTTGTAACATGAAATAAAATGCAACTTAAATTGACTTGTACTAAAATTAAAATTAGCACAATATCTTTAGAATTAAAATTTTGCAGTAATCAATTCATTTTTGGTGTTGACAGCTTTAAGGGAATTTTGGTCATTTTAATAAAATTAGTTTTTCACCAAGCACATCAACTGCTTATTTTCAACTTCAACACTTCTAACCAAACACGTAACTGCGTTTTAAATTCAACCCCAGCACTTCAAAAATGCTTTTAAGCCCAAGTGCTTAAAAGCTAATCCAAACGGGCTCACGGTTACCTGATACGTGAATCGGTGGGAGGTGTTGAAGCTATAATCAAGTAAATAAATCTGTACTTTCTTTGACAATTTAAATTTTCGATGAGGTGATCACACAAATCAACATGGCATTAGAGCAATCAGAGGTCGTGGGTTTATGTCTCACCGCCCATAATCATAAAGAATTTTCATGTGTTTGACCCATGAAAAATAATCACGCACGCTTGTGAGGGAGTGTGTTGATGACATGTGAATTTTCACGTGTTTGACCCATGAATATCAGGCATGCTATTGATGGAGTGTGTTGATGACTTAATTAAGTATGTGTTCTCTCTTACAGAATAAGCGTTTAGATGAGGTGGTCAGTGGTCATACATTCAACCAGAAGTAACAGGTACTTTGGTGAATTAGATGAAGTGCACGCAAATTGGTCTGGAACATACCATCATTATAAAAAGAAAGTCGTACTAACCAAAGACAAGATCGATACAAAGTGGAAGAATTAATTGAGGAAATACCAAAATTATCCCTAGAAGGTCCATGCCATTTGTACAAATCTTTGTTGAATAACTTAGGGATTTACATGGCGTTTCATGAGATACATGTTTTTTCGTGCACTTTTCACATGTCAAATTACATTGTCTTGATGCCGACCCCCTGGTGGTTAGGTTCTTCAATTTTTACTTAGATGTACAGGTTAAACCTGTATTTCAAAACAAAGTGGATTGGCAGATAATAGCCCAGGCCTCATTTTCTGGGAATAACTTAGCTGTTATATAGGTAATAATTGATGTGATTGCATCTTGTATTTATGCGCAACCGGTGTCTATTTTATGTTCAGTGATCCAAAGATTTTGTTCATTTGTGGGACGGACCCCTAACAAAGTGTTCAACTTAAAAAATGCTCCGAACAGTACCTCTTTTAAGGCATTCTCCTTGTTTGACATGGATAAAGAAAGGATGTGCTTTTATTTTGCAGTTATGGTGCGAACAATTCTACCAAGCACCATACCACCATCATACAGGGGTGCAACCATTCGTTACCTTTACTATGTTAGAAGTATTTTATCTGGACAATACTTGGTGATGGAAAATGGTCACTTCCGTGAAGAATCTATACGAGATCTTGATGAGCTGGTTAGTTCTTTGCTGTTTTGTTCATCATTCATTTGTACTTACCATCCTTGTTTGATTTGATTTTCATATTTTGTCAGCTTTCAGGAGCATTACCCTGCTCTTTTGTGGCATGCTCTTGTAATTGCATGTCTGGCTTTTCTGCGTCTTTCTCATAGTCATCCCAGCTTTTCCAGAGCGCTATGTGGTCACGTGCTTTACTGTTTAGCCATTTTTCACGTCTGACAGCTCTATGTCCTTTTGGTCAGCAGCTTGTCAATCTTGAATTAATTAAGAATGCAACTGTGTTACTGTTTACATTGATGTGCATTTTGGTCTGACAGCTCTATGTCCTTTTGGTCAGCAACTTTGTTTTCAGTTTCTTTTACCTCTGGTAATAAATCAGAACGGAACTAAAAGATGGTGATCTTATCTTAAGCTTCTGTTTCATCTGTATGCAAACCAATGTCTAGAAAAATCATATTCAATTGTGGAAAAGAAAAGGAAAACATCTATCCACCTGAAATACGAACAATACATTTAATCATTTAATACGAAATTTTTATTGCTTATAATGTATCCGTTAGCAAAATGATATAGAGAAAAGCGCTACAACTCCCAAATTTTTCTCTGATTCTTCTTCTTTCTGAAGAAAAAGAGGATTTGATAAATGTATATTCCTCTATTTTCCACTCACAGAAGATGTTAAGGCTTGAGTTTTAGTATCAATACAGATGTGCAATAAAGCCTGAGTTCTGATAGTAATATATTCTTACCATTTCAACAAAAAAAAAAGTGCAATAACTGTGCATAAGTTTTTTTCTGCTTTTGGATTCTACTATTTTACATGCAGGAAACGAGAATACCACTGCAAATATGGGTAACTCAGAAGAGTAATGGCCTGAAAAGTGAAGAAGGCCGTACTTGTGGTAATATTTTCTTGTTTTAAACTTTAAAACTTATATCATCTGTTCTCTGGTTCGTGATTTAGCTGTTGAATTTTGCGTAGAAAGCTTTAAGTCTAACATCCTGATGAGGTCATTGTTTCGTTGCAAGATATCTTCAGTAACACGGGAATACTGGGGCGTGGCTAAAACGATAGAGACAAGAAACAAAATCGGAATATTTGGTTCCTTTGAGGAGCCATAATATATCCTTGTACTGTTGCATACATGGTTACCACATTATAATTGAAGTCGTAAAATACCTACGAGCCCCTTCAAGAAAAATGCTGTTTTACTAGTATTATATAAGGACTTTTCTGAAATCTGTTTTTCTGGCGGAACTTTCTTTTCCTCTGACCAATCTTAAATAATCCTACTGTAATGACAAGTCAAATGATGTATGACTATACTTACTTTGAATTACCTAACATGATATGCTGAAATAATCATTTTTTAAAGGTTGTGTAAATGTTTTTTCGTTCTTTTCTTTCTTGGTTTCTCAGTTCTGAAAATTCCACTCTAATTATGTATTTTGGGGAATACTTATTTTACTTTGACCAGTGGCATGATCACATTATGCTTTTCGATTTAACAGGGATTGTTCCTGCTTCAACTCTGCCTTTGGATGTTTACTGGAAAGAGATGGATGCAGATTCTGATTGGGTAAACCATTCTGTTGCCAGTTATCTTTGTTATTCAGTAGGCTTCTTGTGATTAAAGAAAGAAATATTGACTGTATAAGGATTCACCAGAATTTGAAAAGATATAAAATTAGAAAAGATGGTTCAATTTGTAAAAGATGATATTCCAGGGAATATTACTACAACAACAAATACGAACAGACCCAAATGTTTCCAGGGAATAGTTGACCTGAGTATTTTCATCCTTTTTTCATTCTTCTCCTCCGTTCCAATACTACTACAACAACAACTACGGCTCTGTCCCAAACAAATTGAGGTCGGCTATATGAATCTTCACCATGTTAGTCCATTTAAATCATCTCATACAACTAAACTTGAATAGCCTAATGTCCTTCCCCCAGACTATTTCTAGTATATTTACTTACATTGTAACTTTTATTCGCTTTGTCTCTCTCTATGAAGGTATGTAGTGTGTTTAGTGCTCTCTTTTTCTTTTCTTTTCTTTTGGGGGTTGAGAATTGTGTGTTTCTAGAAACTCCTATCTCCAAGTCACCTATAATGGCGAAGACAAACATATAGTGAGAACTTTGCTTCTACTCTCCTAAAGCTACGAGGCATGCAAGTGAAGAAGAGGACTTTTTGAATCTTCTTCATTTCTTCGTCTTTTTAAATAATAAAAAAGATTTTTTATTAAAATAGATTAAGAATACAGAGAAGAGGCCTGTCAGGCTAGGAAAAAAATAAATTACAAATTTGGAGCTCTTCGGTCTTGTTATTTGATTGTGAGGTTTTATCGGATTTTGTTGCACTGTCTAAATATCAGGCAATTTGTCAGGACTAGAACCCCTTGACGCCATAGGCCCTCCTAGAAATGATTAATTCAATTAAAACATTTTTTACCAATAGAGTTCAAATTAGGAGGATAACTGAAACAAAACTTGCTTTGTTCAGCATAAGTGTCCCAACATTATAGCAGTCAACAGATCTAGCATTAACACTCTAGTTGTAGATTTACTTAGATTTGGTTAGCCGTTATCATTTAGGAATAGAGCAAGGTCCAATATTGCATGAAATGTTAGAAGGTTAAATGAAAGAATGGAAATGGTGGCCTTTTAATTTCCTGGATACTTCAGAATCTCAATATCCGCTATGTCGTGGATGTACACCAGGAAGAATGGATGAGAGAGGAAAATCTTTCTTCTTCCAAATTGTACTTGCCAAGAGAAAACAGTGTTAGATTCTTGACAAGCAGACCCCTCTTTAATTCCTTCTTCTTTTTTTTTCCTTTGGAGAAGGTAACATATACCAATATATTAATAAATCTTCATCACAAAACTTATGCTGGAAGCCAAAAAGATGTTTACATGAAAATAAAAAAAGCACAAAAATTACAATCCTTGCTCTTTTTACAAGGAATCTAAGACTTTTAGATTGATTCTAAATCAACACTATATTCCGTTTTGCACCAAAAACAAAAAAGAAGAATACAATTCATCTTAATCTTCTGAATAGGGCTGATTGTATTCTCAAAGCATCTTGAATTCCTTCTTTTTGGCAATTCCCTCTCTTTATTTTGTTCTGCTTCTTCTTGTGTCCTGTTTCTTTTTCCGTGGCGGGATTGGATTATGCCAATGCAGCACTTTTACATAGTAGTTTATTGTAGGATAATCAAAGAGATACGAGAACAAAGAGGTTACTGGATAGAACTTGTTGAGTTGTTGACGAGATTTTGTGTTCTGCAGGCTAAAATAAATGAAACTTTTGATGGTGTGGAGGAAGGATATGAAAGTTCAAGGGATGAAGTCTCATCAGTTTCCTCCTATAATCCCATGAAAGATAATATACACCGAACATTTGGAAGTTCATTATCCTTGCAGTCTTCCTTAGCAAGGTCTTCAAGCAAAGATCTTCCACATCTTGAAGGACGGTCGAGCATATCTTCACAACTGGCACTTCCACAGATAGCTGTGGCTGATGTCTTGTATGATTCTAATGGGGGTAAGACGAACACACACATATCTACATGCATATGAAGTGTCGTTTACCATTGGAGTAGTTTCAGAGAATATCATTAGTCTTAGAAAATTCATTCTCCCTCTGTCCCATTTTATGTGAAGGAGTTTGACTGGCCATAGAGTTTAATAAAACTTTTGACACATAAGCTAAATATATGCGAAGTACCAAAATTGCCCTTACTACCAATAATCCCCCTAGTAAAAGAATGAACGTTTATATCAACTGGGTCCAAACAAGTAATGTCATTAAGGGTAAAGTTTGGATGCTAATTTAAAATAGTTTACAAATAGGAAGGTGTCGTTCTTTTTTGGACAGACTAAAAAGGAAAGTGTCACATACAATGGGATAGAAGGAGTATGTTTTCATGGTTCGATAGGTATCTTCGAGGAAATTGGCTTTTTTATTTCTATGCCTTTTTTTAACAAAATGGAAATGTTACAATTCCTCTTAGTCAAGCTGACAGTTTTGTCTTATTTTAAGCAAAAAAGAACTGAGTGTTTTACTTTATTCTTCCAGCAGATGTTTTGTCCCCCAGCAAGTCTTCTTCTTTCGTCTCTCCAAGTCAACAGCTGAAAAATACCAAATCCTTTTCCAAATATGATGATTCAACAGTACCTTCTGTCTCAGGCATGGGTGAATCTGGAGCATGTAAATCAAGCTTGCACTCAGATCTAAATATCTAGTATTTGTTCCCTCCATATACTCTTTAAGTGATAATCCTTGATGATAATCGTTTACCAACATTTACTGCAGCAGAAGGGTTTATTCGAGGGAGGTCTTACAACATCAGACTGGATGACCAAGTGCTTCTAAGGTTTTCTCCAAAAAATTCTGAGTCGACTTATTACTTCAGTGATATGGTAATTGTATTATTCAGTGTATTGGTCCTTTTATGTTAGTGCTATCACTAATGCCTATTTGCATCAGACTGGCTGGAACCATTACCTGTTTTTCATTTTTTTGCAACAGATAGGTGGAACCCTGACCTTTTTTCATGAAGAGGGTTCTAGAAGATGCCTTGAGGTAGTGTTATATATCAAAATACATGCTTGGAATAAGCCTTAGACATATGGATTATTATCAGTTTATTGTGCGCTCTGGAGTTTATTGGTCCTTTTTGTTGCCTTCTAGCTTTTAATAACACTGGAGATGACCGAGACTATAAGCCGACGGTTTGTACATCCTTCACGGAGACATGCTCCTTCTATTACTAAGGTATTCTTTAAGTGATAGTATTATACCTGTTGATGATTCTTTACTACTTTTTGCATTTGATAAAGCAGAAGTGTTTTAACGGGTTTTATCTGGAAAGAGATAAACGCTTGAGCCCCCCTTCATTTGGTGATTAGTAACCAAAGCATTTTGAATTATGCAGGTTCATAGTGATCATCACGAAGTGGTTGCTGATTTAATTCAGACAAGCTTTATTTTTTCCATTCCGATGGATGGTCCTATGTCTTTTTCCACTCATTATGTCTCCGTACAATGGGCTCTTCGATTTGAATTCTTTACCACTCCCAAGAATGTTGACTGGTCAAGGTATAACCATTTTTTCATGTAACAGGAATGTTTTGCTGGATTGATAACATTGCATGAGTCATTGATTAAAGACTGGAGTTCTGTTTTGAGAGGGGGCAGATAAAGAGTAAAGCACATAGCAGAACAGTAATCATACAAAAGAGGCTTGTAGACTTACTAAAAAGCTGAAAAAAGATCATGATCAATCAAAAGGGTCTAGAAGTACCTCTGCACTTCAACTACTTAAATGGCCTCTTATTTCCACCAAATATAAGGATATGAGAAATTTGACAGTGATTTTGTGCAAAAAATTATTCTGATTCCACCTTTTATTTCTTTCATGCCTGAGAATCCATGTAGAATATGTGAGCTGTTGAATCATATTGCAGACTATTAGTTATGTACTACTGATCTCCATTTTAATCAAGGGAAATCATGAAGAGGCTAAAAGCTCAATTGTCCATGGTTTAACCCTTCGGAATAAACAAATGCCAAATTCTCTAGGAAACTCACATGGAGAAGAATATTTTATCACTTCTTCCTTCAAACGTAAGTAGCACTCGGTGTCCAATCTTGTACTTCTTTTCTTAATATCCTTTGAGTCAATGGTTCATGAACTAGTGCGCAGCAAATGAAAAGAGGATCATGATGATGGTCTCCGTCTTTTGACAATTATCCTAGGATATTGAGTATTGCTAGGATGGGTCTTAGGTTAGAACCTTTAACAGTAAATACTCTCCCACTGTCAGTAAAAAGGGCAGCCCGGTGCACTAAGTTCTTGCTATGCGCAGGGTCCGGGGAAGTGCCAGACCACGAGGATCTATTGTATGCAGCTTACCATGCATTTCTGCAAGAGGTTGTTTCCATGGCTCGAACCCGTGACCTCCTGGTCATATGGCAACAACTTTACCAGTCACGCCAAGGTTCCCCTACACTCCCTTGCTATCAGTATCTAAATTAAAGTGGATAATCAAAGACACCTTGAGATTCTACATGATTAAACTTCCTATCTTCTCTATGTCAAAGTGGGAACTCTCTCGACATAATTATTTCTAGTGAATCACGGAAGGTTGAAGCATGCTCTTAGTTTGTTTCCATAAAAATATTTGATACAATTTTAAAGAGAATATGGTAATGAAAGGAATTCATATGGTCTAATCAAATGCACCATAGTTGTAACTTGACGTGCTCTTCGCCCCTCTTCGTTGCCATGTCCTGATTCATCCGTGCAATGTCTATCTGATTTTGTTTGTAGATTTTCCTTCGTACTTTGGTATTTGTTCCTTGAATTCACTAAATTCTCAAATTTATCCCTCTTTGTTTCTGAAATGGTTTCATGTATGGCATATCAGATATGAGCATCCTCTTTTGGTAGAGGGTAGAGAGAAGTGTGAGTGGGTACTTCCAATAACTGTGCATGCACCTCCTGGAGGAGCTGCTGCAGCTCAGACACGAAATGACAAATCATTCTCTTTGGAACCCCTATGGGTCCACACATAAAGGTAAATAGAACTCTCATTTTCTAAGCTAGCTGTTTTAACTTCTGATTGATATGTACTTTGTGAGATGTTGTTTGTTCTTGGTTTCTCTTTTCCACTGTCTGATGTACACATCGACTCGTTTCACCTGAAAGATATGATCTAGTCATAGTTTTCTTGATCAACAAATGTACGTGTAGTTTCATATAGCCATTAAGCTGATTGTTGTATGCCTTTTAGGGAAATATTGTGCTAATTGCTCTGAAATTTGAGAAAAAGTAGCAGTTAGCTCCTCTATCTTGCTTGACATGTAATGTTTTAACTTCTGAATGGTGTCACTTACATTGGGATGTTTGTAAGCATTATGATTATTTGCTGGGGAATATTTTTCAGGTCCCTTTAAAAGCCATTGGTCTGAGCGTTACTTTTAAAGACTTCTGGCATTTTGTACTCTTTCCCTTGTTTTTGACAGGTGAGGTAATTACATATTCTGGCAAATCTTGAGACCTAATCTTCCGAGGAAGTATTTGCTCATGATTCGACACTCCAAATTTTAGCACCTTATATCCTTGAAGTCACCTTGATCTTGTTAGACGTCAAGGTCTTCGGTGCCAACATAATAAATGTTCCGGCTATGCAATAAATGCACCATCATCTTTATTTATTCACGCTTTCTTTGTTTAGTTATTGTGTACACGAATAAGTTCTCTCTCTATTTTCTTCTCTCTCCTCCAACTTTTCACATATCTCATCTTAGTCATTTTTTGGACGGTTAGATGTCGCAAATGCTAGACTACAGTTGAACTAAATCGTCATTACAAGAATGCATTTGTTTTGCTAATCTCGTTAGAGACAGCAACTATGTTCTATCATGTCTGGAGAAGAGGGATTCACTCGATTATGTTTAGCCATTTTTTGCAAATGTCTTCTGCAATTAATATTAAAACACTTTTTCCTTTGAATCTTATAGGTATACACAATGCTGGAAGTTAATATGCATGGCTCCACAACTGTTGAGAGAAAGCAACCCCTGGAACTTGTGTACCAGGTTCTGTCAGAAAGAGTGATTGGCGACTGAGATTCAGTATTATTGTATTTTATTCATCAGTAGATGTTTCCCAATTCCCATCTTTGGTTCTCTTTCATATCATTTTTATGTGAACAGAAATATTCTTTACCTTTTTTATTTTCTTTGATCATATTCTTAGAGAAGATTTTGTTCCGGGAATCATTATGTTGAATGGCATGTATATGATTAGAAGAGTCCAGTGAGGCAGGATAATATAAATACCATGCAAATATATATGACAAACAGTATATTAAAATTTCTGATTCATGGATTAGCATGTTTGATTATTTTTTTGTAGGGTAAATGGCCAAATATACCCCTAAAGTAATCGAAATAGAGTAGATTTTATTTTCCGTTTGTAAAGAGGCCTATTTGGCGCGATTATATATTCCCCCCCACCCCCCACCCCACTCGAGCAAAATGGTTTGGTTTGAAGTAAAGATACCAAACTACGCAAAATCGAGCTGTGAGTATGTCATGCCCCAAACCTGGGGAGGTGTGGTCGGCACCCGATGTCATACTCAACCCGAGCGTACCACTCTGTAACTATGAACTCTGGAGGGATAACCCTCAACTTAGGCCAACGAGGCGTACCTGCAAGCTGGCAATAACAATCAAGGCCGACTGAGCCATATTCAGAATCATATAAAAATAACGTTTCTTTGAAGGGGTAAACATACACAAAAGCTCATATGCATAACTGTGCAGGTCGACAAGGCTGCCATGAACGTCTAAAACCAACAATACCAAACTGAACATGTATAAAGGGCTGGCAAGGCTGCAATAATGGTATACAAAATATACAGGACACGTCTACAAGGTACTAGAGATAATGGAACTGTATAATGGTCGGGATAGGGTCTCGACCTACCCATCAAACCCGTATATACAAAATGGATTCTAAATTCTAGACCTGGTAACTCCGGGGGAGTGGAGCTTACCAATCAAGCTGATGTTGGGCTTCGTCCACTAGAAAGGTCTATCTAGCTGTCTATTAGGACCTGGATGCATGAAATGCAGCGTCCCCGGCAGAAGGAACATCGGTACGAAATAATGTAACGAGTATGTAAGGCAATAGAATAACTGAAAGTTGAAACTGAACTACTTATATAATAACTGAAAGTAACTGGGAGTCAAAGATGATTTGAAGATAAGCTTTCTTGCTGATACTTACTCAACTCTCTTAATATAGTAAGTAAAATAGGTGTCCGGCCCTATAAGGCTTGGTCGTGTAACTGTTCGACCGTAGTAAGCTTGCACATAGGCCCTCGACCATACTAGGCTCGGTATCTAGGCCATTCTGGGTTCGCTCATAAGCGCTCAGCCACAGTAGGTTTGGTATATAAATTACCATCTAATCAATAGTTGCCCAATAGGAGTCTGCCCACCGATTATAGCTCGGTAGTGGAGAAAATATTGTAATACTGTGTGGATATACATCTTGACTGAAAGAAGACAATACTGAATAGAATATAAAGTCCCGATAAGGGAGGATCCAATAGCTTATGTGACTAAGATAATGTACATAAATTCAACAATACAAACTTCTCATTATGTATCGTTATCAAACGTATTTAGTTACGAGATCATGCCAAAATAAAGGAAAGGTATAGCCTTAACATACCTTAACCCCCTTGAGTCCTTAATACCATCCAAGCAACTGTTTAAACAATTGAACTCAATCTACCATAACATAAGGATATTCAAAATTAGTGTTGAGTAAGGATAAGTCTATAACTTAAGTTAGTGGTTCGTTTACGTAAATTCAGGAAGGATCTCCCCTGTAACAAGGACCTCCTCCAATACCATGTACCAACAACAACAACCAGAAAAATACAATAAGAGAAATATCAACAATAAGGTACAAAATATTTTATTAACAAGTCATCAACATATCACAACGAGTGACAAGCTCAAATTGAATCCCTTTAGCACCCTTCAGCCCCATTATCATTCATTCTTGAACTTATTAATATATCCAATATAATAACGAATACGTTTTAAAGGATTATTTCAAAGTTAACCGAAATGGCCCAACATAAGATAAATCACTATGGACAACTTCCAAGTGCTTTATAGCCATTTCCTTTTCCAGTTACCATTTTCCTCAACAAGATTGACATGTAAACCAAAATAATCATACTGAAAAATATAATATCCAATTTGTTTCCCATAATTTCCCTCCACTTAAAATTTATAAGAGCAACTTTCAAAACAATCCATCAAAAACAACAACATCTCAAGCTAATCCAAGTATTATTTTGTAGTTTATCATCCTAACAACTTAACCAACATACAAGCAAGATTAAAAACAATTAGTAGGTTGTTATACTTACCTTAACCAGTAGCAACAACTTAAAATTTCAGCCAAGCACAACCAAAGCTATCCTCAATGACAACACAACCTCAAAGAGGTGTTGTTCTTCACTACACCTAACTTTTAATGTTGAAATATGGTGTAATCACTGTAGAATCTCCCTTGAACCTTTTGAATCCGTTTAGGAGGAGGAGTTTGGGGATGAAGTTGGGTAACAGATTAATCCCAAATCATTTTTAAAGTGAAGTACGTTGACTATCGCTTAAGTGGGTCCCATAGAAAGTTGCTTGTGCAGTCTCACAAGAAGGCGAATATCTTTTGAATCGATGAATGACTTAATGCGATAGAAACTAGACTCGTAGATATTCAATTTGGTGGGTGGATCACCCCATAATTCTTATTATATTGAGAGAAAAGCTCTGCTACATTTGACCTAATTTTCAGCGCATTTATAAACGCAACTTGTGATGACCTTTGCCAACTTTTGTTCCACAAGTCGCTTAACTTCAAAATATAACACACGACTATCATAAAACTAAAATAATTCATAACATAACCTCCTTATCATTTAAGCACCCTAGTCTCACCCCAAAAGTACATGTTATAACATTCCCAACTTGATGACTTTCGCCGAAACTTATTTTCTTCAATTCGTTTAGCTTTTAAACCTTCCAACCATCTGGGTACTTGAAGTTCATGATCTTAAATATTTGTAACCTCCAAAGTAACATGATTAACTTACTTTATTTACTTTCAAATGTGATCTCACTTCGAGCTTACATCGGTTAATTTACGATGTACTTTTACGTACGAAAATACAGGGTGTAACATCATTCCTCCCTTTGCAACATTCATCCTCCAATGTTGATTGATGCAGTTATATGTAGCAACCCCTTTGGGAGGGTGCTACTTAGGAAACAAATCTATTTTACTATTTATAAAATATTAAAAAAATATTAGTTAAGAATATCCAGAATAACTTAGTAGCGGAAATAGGCCCATGCGAGAAGGTTCAAAGTGCAATATTTTTTTTTTGTTGAAAATACACTTCATAATTTTATTTTAAATGAAATACAATGTCAAAATAAAACATAAGGTGATATAACACTTCTTGAACAATCAATAGATTAAAGCAACTTCCCAACAAATGTATACTTTCATTCAACATCACTGCAAGTTTGTATTGTACATAAATTTCATAAAAAGGAAACTAATTTTCTCCTTTGTACATATTTACAAGACAAAGTGTAAATTCAGCATATTACAAGACTTGAGTTATTAACACACCCTAAAACAACAAAACAAGTTACCAAATTCAAGTTACAAGATTTTGATCTTAAAATCCAACAATGCTCCAAATAACATACAAAAATGTGACATATATATATATATATATATATATATATATATATATAT
>MU672245.1:81713-100632 GCA_026770625.1 Nicotiana glauca
AGTCCCAAAACTATGCAAAACCAAGTGCATATGCAAATGTGATCTCCATAAATGCTCCCAAAAGACTACTTCATAATGGCCGTCTTCAGATTTCATCCTGTACATTACCTAGTGGCGTATAAACTTTGGGCTTGGAGTCATTAAATACACCAATTTTCCTTTTCACTCATAGTTAGCTCAATTAAACATAATTTAAAATAAGTGAACAAATATATCAAACATATCAAATATCAAACTTTGAAGTGTTTCCAAATATCAGTAACGATGTTCAAGAGTAGAGAAAGAGTATACTATCAATCCAAGAGAGTTTACCAAATATCTATTTTTTCGGCCAATATGTACGACATGCAATCACACTAAGCATAATCAAATATCAAGATAAACCGAAGCCCCAGATTAATTAGGGTCAAAACCCAATAGTCAAAACAATCAAGAACCATATTAAAAATGGCTTTCTAGTTCGTACTTAACACAAACAAGTTCCATAATTTAAGATGAACTACAAATCCAAAGTCAAGATGGCAAAGATCCAAATCAAGAGGCATGCCAAGATGAGTGATAAAGCCACTGCCACAAGAAGGACAAAGTCCCAACAAGAATGCAAAATGATCAAACTGCCACGCCCCAAAATCCGAGGAGCGCGACCGGCGCTCAACCGAGTAAACCCGACTGAGCAAGCCTGGCAGGTTTCATACATACTACCCAACACAACTCATAATTAAATAAGGGATAAACTTTGTTAATCAAATTCTATCAACATATAATTAACGATTTCCATTTCATTTTTATTAGCAACTACATTTTGCCACTTTAAGGGTATTACAAGTTATATATATCATTGCCAAACATCAATATTTCTATTTTAACTTCCAATACCCGACACTACCCACAACCTATCTACGGAGCCTCTAAATATAACTGAAGAATAATATAAAAATGCTTGCAACAAGGCTCTGGCTATACCTTACACAAATACAAAAAATTAGACTCCGGGAAGGACAACAGCATAAGCCACACCGGGCCCCGAGGGGAAAGGGGCTCACCCATACAGTTGACGGAAAGTGGAGGAGGTGCTACTGCCGGTGGACTGGATTGCCTGCTATAGAACCACCTACAATCATAACACGAATGTAGCTCCCCCGGAAAAAGGGACGTCAGTACATTTGAATTGTACTGGTATGTATAACTAAACACCATTTTACTAGAAAGAACTATCAAACAGATACAAGAAAATAATATGGGCAATCAAAGAAGCAAGTCATATAATCTTTCATGCAATTTCCACAACATAAATTAGGGCATTTCTGTCACGTGTTCACCACTGTTCTCATTACCATCGCCATCTCGAGCGGAGTCCGATCATGACCCGACCGGCTAGGTCACCTCATTGGAGGCATTACTCTCAATCAATATTTCATTTCCCTTATCCGGAATCCAATATCAGCACATTACCACCATGTGTGAGGCATGGTGTCCGATCACGACCCGATCGGCTAGGTAACCTCATTGGAGGCATTACTCCATTCTCATTAGTCAACATTTCAAATCTTTATCCCACACATATCATAACAATTCCTGGGGCACTCATGGCCACCATCATCACATCGTTTCCCTTTTTCAATATTCATTTTACAAGTTGTGATCATAGACACATATATCAAGGATAATTCAAATTGCAATCCACAGGTAATTGAGCACATAGCTAGCATGGATAATTCTTTGTTTCAATGTTGGCTTATAGCCCAAGTATTTCAACACATAACTGTACTTTTCATCATTATCTAATTGTCAAGATTGGCATATTATTCACATTGAGGACATCCTTCACGAATATGTATAGATATATGCAAATCAATTAATGCATAATAACAATCAATACACCAGCTAATTCAACTCTTACCATACTTTCGTAAATGACGACGGAGCTCAATTTCTAATAAAAAGGGAGTTTTAGTCATACATACCTCAATAAAGCTTTTCCTTACTCTTTTACAAATTTTCGAAACTCTTAGCACTTCGATCTATTGAGTAAAATTTACAAATTAAATCGAGAATTAGAGATGAGATTGAGACTCTAGCTTGGTTCAAGCATATTGATAAATCCTAGAGGTACAATTTATATCACTTTGTACCCCTCTTTAATTCACCACCTCCCACTACTCTAAGTTTTAAAATGCATGCAAGGAATCCATTGTTATACCCATGAATAACCTCACTAGTGACCGCTTATATCTGAGAATAAAACAAACAAGAGTTGGGGTGATGAAGTATTACCTCTTGAGATGAAGGTCTAGGGGTCTTCACTTGATTTTCTTCAATGATTTAGCCATATCTTATAGAGCAATTTGATGGGGAGACTTTCCCTCTCTAAGAACCCCCTCTCTCTCTAGAAATACTCAGAAGAATACTTAAAATGAGCTATAACACCGGATATATCGATATGGAAGTCGGTTTGAAAATTGGAAAATTGGAGCCCCGAGTCAAATATGCGATCGCAGAGTTAACATGTGGTCCGCATAATGGACCGCAAAATGCTCCCCAAAAACTAAACATTCTGACTCAGTATGCGGTCTGCATTCATGTTCTGCGGTCGCAAAGTGCACCGCAGAACTGACCCTCGCAAAATTCAAAGGAAAATATGCGACTACTATGCGGTCCGCATTTTGATTATGCGACCGCATTTCGACCGCATAACTGACTTCAATTTTAACCAGCATTCTGACTCACTCTGCGGCAGATATGCGGTCCGCATTCTAGATCGCATTTCTTGCATTTTTCTGGAAACTTATTCTTAACTTTTTAATGCATTATTCAATCCAAAAAGGTCCGCGCCGCGAAGTATATTTATGAATTGCCAACACATGATCCTAACTTGGCACCACGGGATCCGGGTTTTCGGGTAGGGATTTCACGGGGCCTTACATCCTCCCCCACTTAAGATCATTCGTCCTCGAATGAGGGTCAAAGTTCACTTATTAACAGTCTTAGTGCAATCTTCCCCTCCTCACAACCCGAAACAGGTTGACAGTCCCCAAATTTAGCTAACTCCCTATATTTCCGAAAATTTTGCCAGAGTTTCCTTGTAATTTGGACATTTCCACCTGTCAGAGAACCCCCGAAACATAATTACAAGCACCATTACACAATTCCTATCATGTCTACAAATGGTATACAATTCATTACCCCCAACAATTGCACGTACTCAATCACTTGCTACATTCTCCGCATAAATTAGTCACTTCAATGAGTCCCATATAAGTTAACCGTTTCATCATACTACATTCGTTTCAATTAATCATTACCAATCTACACTAGTATTAGTTGTTTATTTATCACATAAGCCCCTATAAACTTTCATTTACTAAAAAGAGCTTTGCATGACTTAGACAATCACAACACATAACATTCTTACACCACTAGAAGGATTGCAATAGTAAAGCATTTAGGGGAGATATAGGGTGTATTTGCACCAAATGGAACACAACACTAGTTTACTTAGAGATAAGAGTTCGCACGATCACTACTAGACTTGTTCGAACATATGGGGATATATTTCTTTCATTTCAACTCCCGCTTCCCATGTGGCTTCCCCAACTCGATAAAGCACCACAATATTAATATGTCGATGACAAGAACCTCAGCATTACAAACACTACTTTATCACGATGATACCTGAGCATGGACTACACACATAAAAACCAACTGCTAAGCAATCAAGAGAAGATATTTTATTTCCACAACACTCTCAGCCTTCAATGGCCTCTTATATCTACAGACTTCCCAGAACACATTCACGGTAGCAATTTTGACCCCTAAACTTGCTTAACAAGGATAATAAGTAGATATTTCCCATAAGCTAACTATCCACTAACTTCACCTTCATTAATTTCCACCGGAATGATACACAATTGATCTCCACCCACTTTCTTGGACATGAACATGTGGATCCATAAAATATATGGCAAACAACCATGGGGACACTCCATACTCCTAGTGCGGCCTACTGTGGAATAAACTTATGCTACCTTTATCAGCAACTCACATACATATTCAGGGGAAAACATTGAGAATAATTTTCTCACCCTCCAAACTCTAAGGCTCTAGGCGAACACTCACACTAAACCCTTGATGACCTCCAACGATTACCCTAAGATGTGTTATCATAAATTGACCATAAAATTACCTATCAAATATATATATGATCACACTGTGAAACTCCATCTTTGACTCGTCTGAACTTACAATACCCAATGGATCTAATACAGTGAGGAACAACAGAGTTCAAGATCAGGCTGGAGTTATTCAGGAATCCATTAATGTGTTGAGCAGAGCATTTCATGAGGTTATATGCTAAGAGAACAGAAGGTTACTACTAACAATACTGACGTGGTTAATTATTATGAGGAAATCAATTATTAGACAGATAAGTCATAGGGGTAACTCGTACATTGGCAACAGGAACCACTAAGGAGGAATACTCGAGTACGTGAACCACTCATTTTCTAGAGTGTAGGGAAAATCCGTTTATCAAGAATAAAAATACTNTGGATGAAATCATATACTGGTTAGAGGCATTCTAATGGTTAACATGATGCTCTAGGGAGAAAGGCAAATGAAACTCCTATCCTCCCAAGGAGGTGTAATACCAAAGGGTAGCAAAACTATCCTCATATGGAACTGATATAGTCAATTATTCTAGAAGTCGATTGAGAAGAAAGTCACGTAACCCAACCAATCCGACCCATTTAAGACTTTGGAAAAAGGTATACACTTTGGTTTGAAATCATGGCAATTTAATCTCGAACTTTAAAGAAATCATTACTTTTGAAACCCATGAGACAAGACCTCGTAGCCCTAGAAAATCAATAACAATGACGAGAAGGTACTTAAAACCATTACGAGTTGGTATAGAACAAGGCCTCAAAGTGCCCACATGGGTAAGTTTAAAAGAATGAGCTGTCATAATGCATTTATCAGGAATAAGCAACATAGGTTATCTAGTCACATGGACAAGCAAAGCAGGTAAATGATCGTTAGAAGAGCATCTACAAGGAGTACTAGCATTATTTGTTTATTCTAACAAAAGGAATATGTCCCCACCCTTGATGCTATAAGACTTTCTCTTTTGATGCCATGAAACATAAAATGAGTTTTTACAATGAGAGTTATCAGATAAAAATAGATGGTAAGGCAGCAAAACTAAGAGCACCACTTGGAATCGACAAGCTGAAACAGAGTTGAAGACATTAGAAGGCTGTGGAAAAGGGGAAATTTACCCACTCTCAGGGCGCTTGTAGAGTACATAAACGTAAGGTTAATTAAATCAGATCATATCGTTGGATAACTAGTCGAGACATCTAGATAATATTGCATCGAAGATTACGGGTAAACAACACACGATGCAAGATAAATGAGAAGAAAGGGAAAGAGCCTTATGGAAGTAACCTTTACATTGTAACCACTAGGAACGGTAGTAATATAAAGCGGTTATAAGAAACTATATTTTTTTTTGAAAGAAGGACTCTCTATGTAGTCACGTGATGTATAGCTCCAGAATTCAAAAATTCAAATATATTTAGCAACTCTTCTTCATAATGAAGCACTACAACACACTTCTATGCAACCAACTGTTACGAGCCATATTGGGAGACGTTATAAGGCATGACCGAGGGAAAGGCTTTTACATATGAATGTGTCACTAGGTGTATTTCTCCTTGGTCAACCCAAAACCTATAGGTGAGAGTTAGTCTGATGAGTAGATCGTTGGACTAGCACACATGTAGATAATCCATTATCGAGAGGAGATCATTTGATCTTAGCAATTGCGACATGCTATCAACCCTTGATGAACTTGAAGTGATATGGGAACCCAATGAGATAGTATAGAATAATCATGGAGGGTTTGCTGATATTCTTAATGAGTTCTTCATAGATTTTAACTTGGGAACTACCCAGATGCTAATGAAAGACAGAAAAACATGATAAACTGGCGTTGTGCTATAATAACCCCAAAAGGTGTGCTTGGTCTTGACGGAGAGCCTAGCAAGGGTCCTTACAAGACAGAAGTGTAATAATGACTCATAGAAGGATATGTTCTCTCATGGTTATCGAACAAGTGTGGGAAAACTAGCACAATGAATTCACTGACTAAAGAACACAATTAACACATGTTATGGAGGTGTAACAGGGAGATAAACATTTGTTATAAGTTGGACACGCTTTTGCTATATTAGCTCCCAACTGCAATATACGACCATGCCACGAGCAACCACAATACCAGGACAAGGTGAGCTACTTACTGCGGGATGTCCCAAGTGGACACGAGAGTTATGGCGACATATGATCTTCCTATGAAGTGGACGTGAGGATCTCAATTTTTAGAGGGACTTTATATTCATGCACACGGTGACCATTTCGATTGACATGCACTCATGTGAGGTGTTAAGGTACGCTCTTATGTTACTAGGCAGTGAGAAACTTTCATGTTGGTATTCGCAAGAGAGTAGATTGACTGTTCAAGTCATATGAGCCATATACACAACTGAGTAAAAGAGTGACTCAAGAAGGATCGCAACGCCGGGATGCTTTGCATGGAACTTGACACCACATAGGTAAACTTTACGACGGTGCATGTATAGGCACAAGCGAGTAGATTTTGTCCATTTAAATAAAAGATTCTGTAAGAATTTCATCGGATATAGTACCTTGGTGAGAATTTAGGAAAAGCAAGTAGGAAATATCAATCCTAGAGTTATAACTCAATTCAAGGGCATAATTATAGAACTTAATTCCACAAGAATGTAAATAAGAGAATTCATAATAGAGTGGGTTCACGAATAGTGCATCTCGTTCAAAAGAGTCGATACACGCAATGTTTTGTTATTCAACACCTTGTTATGACCATATTTATGAGAACTCTTCAATATGGATGTACATATACAATAAGTAGAGATTCTGATTTGACTCACTTAACGACGTTAGGTTCGTAGGGAAATAGCTTAATCGATACCCCTCGACTCCACATCTCTAACGTACGTAGGTTACAGGCTGACATACCACATGATCTGATGGTGCAGAGACATCAATAAGGACAAGGACACTCCCTTCTTAGCGATATATTTTACCAACCTATCCATATCTCAATACACTCTCCTAACAAGTCCTTGGGCAATCCCCTCAGACTCAATGGTGGGATCAATCCCTCCCTATATGCTTCAGATTCGCGGATTATGGCATCAAGGTTCCCAATCTCGAGAATAAGACTTAGAGAGGAAATTAGCTCCCTAACTTGAGCTCTATTGCACGATTGGAGTATCAAAGAAGGGTATAAATGTTCGAATAGCCTCCAACTTATAGATATGGTCGACAACACATCGATAAGAAGGACTCTACTAGACACGGCTCCGAGATATCCTAGGACACTTTAAAACCTTAGGCTCTGATACCAAGTTTGTCACGCCCCAAAATCCGAGGAGCGCGACCGATGCTCAACCGAGTAAACCCGACTGAGCAAGCCTGTCAGGTTTCATACATACTACCCAACCCAACTCATAACTAAATAAGGGATAGACTCTGTTAATCAAATTCTATCAACATATAATTAACGATTTCCATTTCATTTTCATTAGCAACTTCATTTCTCCACTTTAAGGGTATTACAAGTTATATACATCCTTGTCAAACATCAATATTTCTATTTTAACTTCCAATACCCAACACTACCCACAACATGTCTACGGAGCATCTAAATATAACTAAAGAATAATATAGAAATGCCGGCAATAAGGCTCCGACTATACTTACACAAATACAAAAAAATAGACTCCGGGAAGGACAGCGGCATAAGCCACGCCGGGCCCCGAGGGGAAAGGGGCTCACCCATACAGCTGAAGGAAAGTGGAGGAGGTGCTACTGCCGGTGGACTGGAGTGCCTGCTATAGAACCACCTACAATCATAACACGAATGTAGCGCCCCCGGCAAAAGGGACGTCAGTACATTTGAATTGTACAGGTATGTATAACTAAACACCATTTTACTAGAAAGAACTATCAAACAGATACAAGCAAATAATATGGGCAATCAAAGAAGAAAGTCATATAATATTTCATGCAATTTCCACAACATAGATTAGGGCATTTCTGTCACATGTTCACCACTGTTCTCATTACCACCGCCATCTCGAACGGAGTTCGACCACGACCCGACCGGCTAGGTCACCTCATTGGAGGCATTACTCTCAATCAATATTTCATTTCCCTTATCCGAAATCCAATATCAGCACATTACCACCATGTGTGCGGCATGGTGTTCGATCACGACCCGATCGGCCAGGTCACCTCATTGGAGGCATTACTCCATTCTCATTAGTCAACACTTCAAATCTTTATCCCACACATATCATAACAATTCCTGGGGCACTCATGGCTACCATCATCACATCGTTTCCCTTTTTCAATATTCATTTTACAAGTTGTGATCATAGACACATATATTAAGGATAATTCAAATTGCAATCACAGGTAAGTGAGCACATAGCTAGCATGGATAATTCTTTGTTTCAATGTTGGCTTATAGCCCAAGTATTTCAACACATAACTGTACTTTTCATCATTATCTAATTGTCAAGATTGGCACATTATTCACATTGAGGCACATCCTTCATGAATATGTATAGATATATGCAAATCAATTAATGCGTAATAACAATCAATACACCAGCTAATTCAACTCTTACCATACTTTCGTAAATGACGACGAAGCTTAATTTCTAATAAAAAGAGGGTTTTGGCCATACATACCTCAATAAAGCTTTTCCTTACTCTTTTACAAATTTTCAGAACTCTTAGCACTTCGATTTATTGAGTAAAATTTACAAATTAAATCGAGAATTAGAGATGAGATTGAGACTCTAGCTTGGTTCAAGCATATTGATAAATCCTAGAGGTGCAATTTATATCACTTTGTACCCCTCTTTAATTCACCACCTCCCACTACTCTAAGGGTTAACATGCATGCAAGGAATCCATTGTTATACCCATGAATAACCTCAAGTGACCCCTTATATCTGAGAATAAAACAACAAGAGTTGGGGTGATAAAGTACTTGATTTTCTTCAATGATTTAGCCATATATTATAGTGCAATTTGATGGGGGGACTTTCCCTCTCTAAGAACCCTCTCTCTAGAAATGCTCAGAAGAATGCTTAAAATGAGTTATAACACCGGATATATCGATATGGAAGTCGGGTTAAAAATTAGAAAATTGGAGCCCCGAGTCAAATATGCGATCGCAGAGTTAACATGCGGTCCGCATAATGGACCGCAAAATTATCCCCAAAAACTAAACATTCTGACTCAGTCTGCGGTAAGAATGCGGTTCGCATTCATGTTCTGCGGTCGCAAAGTGCACTGCAGAACTGACCATCGCAAAATTCAAAGGAAAATATGTGACTACTATGCGGTCCGCATTTTGATTATGCGACCGCATAACTGACTTCAATTTTAACCAGCATTCTGACTCACTTTGCGGCAGATATGCGGTCTGCATTCCTGATTTGCGGCCGCATTCTGGACCGCATTTCTTGCATTTTTCTGGAAACTTATTCTTGACTTTTTAATGCATTATTCAATCCAAAAAGGTCCGCGCCGCGAAGTATATTTATGAATTGCTAACACATGCTCCTAACTTGTCACCACGGGATCCGGGTTTTCGAGTAGGGATTTCACGGGGCCTTACACAAACAATCTGTATGAATAGGCGATTTAGCAAATATCTTACAATATTTGATATAATACGAATATAACAATATAAATTGAAGACAAGAAAAATAAATATTAGGTTATTTCAAAATATTCCACCAAGCAAAAAGAGTACAAAGTTTATACACAAACCTTGTTGTTCTACCACAAAACAGTTCAATCACAACTTGGGGACGTTCGAATCGTCTACGCCATAAACAAACCAAATCCGTCCACTTCCTCAAATACTTTCCCTTTTATTTTTCAAGGGTTTATATACCTTAAATATATAATCAAATATCTAAATAAGTTCAGTGATTTAACATGTCAAACTAAATCTGATATTGGTGAAAATTACCCAAAATTGTTTGAAATAGAAATTCTGGACAATATCACTATTTCATATTGTGGCTCAATTTTGAAGATCTAAACGGACAAACTAGATTGTATAGTCTTAATAAAGTTGTATATCTATGTCTTAGCATTTCAGAACATCTTGAATCACCCCCACATCTATTTTGTACAGAAAGTTATGCTAAAATTACTAACAGTAGTACATGGAGTATTTCTACAACTGAAAATCTGGGCAGTACCTGCCCTGTACTTTCTGATCCCTTTTCAGGTAAATACCAGCAAAACTAGATTTTGGTTCTATCATAAGAGTTATAGATCTATGAAATAACTTTTCAGAAAGTCCTGATCACTTAAATCGGAGCTCTGTACAAAAAGATATGTCGAAAACACTAATAGTTGTCTAGTGTAAAAACGAGTTGAGAAACTTACCACAAAAGAGAGGAGCAAGTTGATCTTCAACGAAAAACGAATTTTGTTGGTTGATTTAGTAGAAATTTATGGTGGTTTCATGAAGTTTTCAAAGGCTAAGAAGGAGAGAGGGTAGGTGATTTTGTTTCTTTGTCTTGCAAGAATGAAACAAGAGAGAAGGATATGGATAGACAAGTCTTCCAAAGTAATATCTAAACTTTGGATAAGTATGAAAAATATGGCTGCCCAAATTACTAATATCTTTAGATAAATACAAAAGGTTGACAACCCAAAAACTAAATTATATAATATATTTAATAACAATTTATCAAAATAATATTAAGTGTTACACATAGCAACACCTTGGAGCTTCTTTGACAATATTAACACAACCTAAAGTAAGAAATTTTCATATATTGTCAGTTTCACGTTTAGAAAGTGCAAAGTAAAATATCTCCTCATTATAAAAATGCTCAATCAAGAATGCAAATATTATTAAAATCTTGAGGTGATACATTATTAGTCTCCAACCCTCATGGTACTTTCTTCACAGTTGTTTTAACTCATCATTATCTTGGTAAAAGCCCTTAAGCTCTCCGACTTATATGGATTCAGTTAAGATGCATTCCAATATGAAGGTATGGGGTGTAATATCCTTCCCCCCTTAATAATATTCGTCCTTGAATGTTAATTCTTATAGAGTTGCAAAAAATCTGCCAGAGTCTCCTCTGTAAACTGGACTAGAACCAACCTACACGCAATCAGAAAACATACAACTTGCCACATAGGCCAATATCTATAACTAGCAACACTTGGCCTCACACGATCGCCAATCATAAGTACTGCAAGTCAAAAATAAGAGCTCACCTCACGATCTACTAGTTTGAATATCCCATCTTGAGCCATATCTTCAGTTTGAAATAGGCGGGGTTATTTAGACTTCAATTCTTCCTCAGCTTCCCACTTCATCTCTTCCACATTCTTGCTTCTCCATAAACCTTCACAGATGCTACCTTTTTGGTCCTTAACCTAACGATCAATCGATCTAAGATAACCACTGGAATCTCCTCAGAAGATAGTTCATCTGTGGTCTGAACATCATCTACTGGGACAATCCAAGAAGGGTCTCCAATGCACTTTCGTAGCATGGATAATGGACTGAATCTAACTCTGGAGGAAATTAAGATCATAAGCTACTTTGCATATCCATTGAATGACTCTATAAGGCTCTACATATCTCAGATTAAGCTTTCCCTTCTTACCGAATCTCATGATGCCTTTTGTAGGCAATATATTTAGGTATACCCAGTCGTCTATGATTTTTCATATATTCGTACTTTAGAAATTCTTATTCTACAATATTGGCTGTCACGACCCAAAATCTAACCTGTTGTGATAGCGCCTAATGTGGTACTAGGTAAGCCGACATTTCATAATATTCCCAACACTTTTAACTGAAAATGAGTCAAAGAAGTTTAAATAATAAAATTCTTATAAACATGATAGAAAACCCAAAACATAACGCGGAAGTTCCCAAAAATCAGAGTGTCACAAAGTACATGAGCGTCTATACAACACAAGTCTGGGAGTACTCTCTATCGCGCCCCCTTTTTCCCTCGTGTGAGTTCGGGTTTTGGCATTCATTGGGAACAACTCGTTTCCTTTCAAAATTGGGTATTTGAAGAGTCCCCACCTAACGGATTAAGGTGCGTTAGGGCACCTAGAGAAATTAACTCATGTAACCCGTTTGCATTACCAGAGATTACGGTAAGGGCTCGAAATAACCTTGAGAGAAAGGTATTAGGGGCCTCTCGCGGTCTACAATGGTGGGTCCTGTCCTAACTTAGTTATGTGAATTTGTCATTTAATAGGTAAGCAGTCTAAGCACACATTTGCAAATAAAGGAAGTTTACACAGTCTAAGCACATATACTTAAATTAAAGAAGTTTGAACAGTCCAAACATACATACATTAAGGAAGGGAAGTCCTAAGTTGGTTAGCCTATAGGATCACATCTGTACAATACCCGGTAAGCCTTTCTCAAATAGAGGGGTTACGTGTGGCATTAGAGTACACGTCATCATATCCTTTTACTACCCTTTACCCTCCCCTTAGTGGTTATATAAGCGAGTGTAATTAACGAACTCAAAGCATGCTTTACCCGTCCCTTCCTTGTGGTCCCGGATGTATTTAGGACCTCTATACTTAGGCAGTTCTAGACACCCCTAAGGTATTTAAAAGGTAGAATCTAAGCGACAACAAAGAACACATTTGACTGTCAAATAAGGAAGCAATTAAGTGACTCATGTTTACCTCCATACATTAACAGATACGTAACACGTCTCAAACAACTGATTTAAAGAAACATAGAAAGCCTTAGAACATGATATCTAGACGAACATCACAAACACATTTGTTTTAAAGCGAAGTGGTAGAACCCTAATCAGCTTGCCTATTAATTTTATAGCCTGTTAAACCTGGACGATTTCACACATAAACAAAGCCCAATTTCACAGTTATAAGACCATTAATTACCTAATGTTTGCCTAGGTGTGGGTTTGTATGCAATCATAATTCTGGGAATTGGTTAAGACAACTTGAAATCATTCAATTCTATAGGCATACTGATCTAGGTGATTACTGATACAGAACTGATTTCATGCATGTTTATACTAGAACATGATGTCTATGTGTTGGACTATTATTAAACCCTTTTTATAGACATTTATTCATTTAAGCGACGTATATATGATTTAGAGACAATGCAAACAGAATCCTAAATCAGGATTTCTAATGCACAGAGAGAGATGGTCATTTTATTAAGTATGATCACAACAGTAGTTTAATTATAGAGTTCCTAGGTAATTATGACTTTCGGCAGAATCATAAATAAAATAATGACTATAACATGTTTCCTAATATGCAAAGCAGTAAACATGATTATCCTAAGGCAGGATATCTAATGCACATGTTTATGGTATGGTTTTTATTACAAATAGGCCTAGCAAACCTAGTGTCATGATATCTATTACAGAATGTAAACATAGTGTAAACCTAAAGCATGATTTTCTACTGCGAATCAACACACATAAGCCTAGAAGCATGATTTCTACCCGGTTTTGCGACAAAAATTATATATGAACCCTCCCTTTTTTACTAATTACCTCAATTTCTATTTACAAAGAATATTGTTACAGACCAGGATCAAATGAAGTACATGATTAAATGAAACTATACTATAGGGAGCCTAAATCAGGCCCAAAATAAACCTGGGGATGCCAGGCCTTCAATACAGTTTCAGAAGCCAAAGATCTCACAGCCAATAGTATGTCTTGGTGTGTTAGAGTTCCCTAAGGACCTCAAGGATCCCGGGCAGTGCTCACACCAAGACCTTTCTCAAATAGGGATTGGTTATGTGCAGTGTGGAAGGGCCAACCCTGGTATGCCAGAGTTAAGAGAGATCTCAAGGATCCCTAAGCAGTACACACACCAGAGGGGTAGAACTTAATAGTCTAAGAGTAGGGTGAGGGCGCTTGACACAGTTTTGAAAGATTTTGTAAAACAATATAAAGGAAAGATTCATAAATGGAGAACAATTTTTAAAGATGCTAGGAGTGACCAGTTTTGAGAAAAATACTATGAGTAGGAGCAACAATTTTGAAATCATTTTTTTGAGGAAAAACATACTCAGCAAACAACCCAATTAATCACAGAATACCCAGATTTACTTAACAAACAGACTTACAAACAGAGGGTGAAGGGAATTGGGAACATATAGGGTTGAAACCACATAAACATTTGATACAACAAGTCTACTGAGCAAGTTAGTCATGGTAATAGACAGTTAAAACATAGAGAAAGAATGCAGCAGAATCATGTTGAAGACAAGAGTCTGTTGAACAAAATTTGACATACAATTAGGGCCAATCGAATGCACTAGAAGACTAAGTAACTACATGGTCATACCAGTTAAAGGGGGGGTAAGGGAATTAAGTAAACATGCTGGACAAGTACCAAAGAACTAAGTGAAGTCAGACATGCTGATTACACATAAGGCAAATTTAGACATGCTTAATAACAGCAAACAAAGAAACAAATTGAATAACTAATACATGAACAAGCATGGGTGTACATACATGGAACACATAAAGTTGAGTTTCAAAATTTAACTAGAGACATACCAGTTAAAGAAGACAATGCAGAATATAAAAACAGGTGCAATTCCAATATCTAGCCTTGAAGGAGCAGAATGAGAGTGCTTATATAGCAGTTCAAGAGTAGAGCCAATAAGGTAAAAGAATCAGAAATCAACAATTAAGGACAATCAGAATTCAATCACATAAGGAGTTAAGAATAGACTCTTTTAATTAGGGGAAATTAGCCAAACGGTAATAATAGGGAGTCTAATTAAGGAAAGAAGTTCAAATCAAATCAAATAAAGGAGTTCAGAATAAAATAATCAGGGGTGTAACTAAGGGAAGAATCACGTAAAGGAACCAATAAATATACAGGTAATCAAATGAGGCAAGAATGACTAATTAAGGTCGTAAATAGGGAAACAAGCAAGACTTAGGCATACAATCTTTAACAGAGCAAATCAGTCGGCCAAATTTCAAAGTAATAACGATTTCTGGAAAGAATATATCAACTCCTATAAATAGAAAAATAAATTAAATAAAGGCTTCGCAAAAATATAAAACTTAGCCGGAAAGCCAGATTAGAACCCTAATAGGGCTCAATTACAGAATACTAGATTCGATGAAGGAAAACATGCAAGGCAGAAGATACAGAGCAAATTAATACGATTGGTAACACGGAAAGACCCAAAATCGAAGCAAGAATTGGAAAGATCAGTATATTACATAGAGTCAATTAAGGTTCGAGTACTCTTGCAAAAATCAGTCAAGAAGATGAAAAATAGAAACGATTAAACATCTAGAAATCAGAAAGCCTTTGAAAAATAACTTGTAATGAACCCTAGTTTTAGGGAAAAGCAAGAACAAACGATTAAAACCAGAAATTTTCAGAGAAAAACATGTAATAATGCTCGATTTGTCTCAGATCTATACAGATCTGGAAATGATCGAAGGTAATAGGCTAGGGTTTTTGGAAACACAGCATAGATGAGAGCATAAGTTTAGAAACCATGGATTCGTAACAAAATAAAGAGGAGTTCTCACTCACAGTCGGTAAAATGGCCTGAGACATGATAACAAGTTGAGTTTTAAACCAAAATGAACTAGGTTCCTTGAGATCCCCTCAAGGATCTAAGAAGTCGAGGAGTCATGGCATGTAAGAGGCCAAGACTGGCCGGAGAAGACAAGAAAGCATCACAATGCTGAGATATACGCCGGTGACGGCGCCTGAGAAACTAGGGTTTAATTGAGAGAGTTGAGAGAGAAGAGAGATAATGACGGCGAGGTGATGGAGAGAAATGAGAGGGTTTGGGGGGGTCATTTAGGTTAATTATAGAAGGAGGGTTGTGGACCGTGGATCAAAACGATCAACGGTCAGGACTAGATGGGGTATTGGGTCGGGCACGTGTGTGTTGGGCCTAAGGGAATTGGGCTAATTTAAAAGGGGCTATTTGGGCTAGTTTTAAAAGGGTCAGATCTGAAAGTAAGAGCGCTATTTATTAAATACCCAAGTAACTGAATAAAAATTATTTTATAAAATGATTAACAATAAGAAAAATAATTTTCATGCATAGAAGTGCTTTAAAATAATTATTCAATATTTTAAAAATATAATGGACCAATTTCTAGTAAAATAATGCAGTGATGTATGCATAGGCTATAATTGCAAAATTATTGCAATTGTAACCAAATGGTATAAATCTTGCCATTTGTGAAATAATTTGAACCTAATATAACTATAAATAGCAATATTAAGTCATGAAATGTTATAAAGTCATTTGTGATGCAATTTGTAATTATTTATGTAAATAAAATACTAGGATAAATTAATTTAAAAATATAAAAATTATGAAAAATAATCAATTGATGCTAATGCATGGTTTTGAAGTTATATATGTACTTAAAAAGTATTATAGGGAAAAATTGGGTATCAACACTATCGATAATAGTCTAAAACTAAATACATAAAGTGGAAAGATAGGGAAGGAGAGATAAGGCATGCGAAACGCCGGGCAGCTACCTCGAAATCTCCGAACGATCAACTGTGCAAAGAAATCATTACCCACCGTGTCCGAAAATACTTAGATCTGCACATGAAGTGCAGGGTGTAGCGTGTGTACAACCAACTCAGTAAGTAACAAGACTAAATAAAGGACTAAAAGTAGTGACGAGCTTCACAGTTATAGTTCAATTACAGTAATTTCAACATAGGAAGGTAGACATGCTTTCAAGTTCGACAATTTAGGTCAAATCAGTTAATTCATGTCAAGTTCAGGTGAAACGGAATATAATATCTCTTAGAAATTCCAAGATAGTGATATATGACAACTAACTGAAATAGTAATGAAGTCAAATGCATCATATCAGAGCAACAGTCACTCAGTCCTCCCATTCACTCCAACCTCACAATCACTTATTCCTCATAGTTACTCATTCATCTCAATCGCTCAGTACTCGGCACTCACACTAAGTAGGTACCTCCGCTCACTAAGGGTGTGTACAGACTCTGAACGGGCTCCTTCAGTCCAAGTGCTATAACAAGCCAATCATGGCATATATCAATGAAATATGTTGCGGTGTGCAACACGATCCCATAAATATCCTTACAGTCAGTCCCTCGGCCTCACTTAGTCATCAACCTCTGCAGTCTCTCGGGCTCTCAGAAATCATGGTATTCAGCCCAAACAAAATGATATAACATATTAACAAAGAACAATAAAGACTGAGATATGATATGCAAGTAAAGTTGTGACTGAGTACAAGCAACAATTAGTAGATAATTCAACATGTAACACGGCCTCTGTGGGTCCTTACAGTACCAATACATAGCCTAAACATGATTTCTAACATGATTTGCAGTCAAATTTCTATAACACTTGGAGAGCATATGGCTACGACAGATTATTAAACCTCACAATTCTATGGAATCGACCAAGTCACAATTCCTACGGTGCACGCCCACATGCCGGTCATCTACCATGTGCGTCACCTCCAAACCAATCACATGACACATAATATGAGGTTTCATACCCTTAGAACTAGATTAGAACTGTTACTTATCTCAAGCCGTGCAAATCTCTACTCCAACACACCTTTTCCTCGCTAAACGACCTCCGAATGCCTCGAATCTAACCACAAACAATTTGATACAATCAACGCAAACTAAAGGAATCAATCCCATAAGAAAATATTAAGCTCTAAATCAAAAGTCAAAAAGTCAACTCAAAAGTCGACCCTCGGCCCCACGTCTCGGAATCGGGTAAAAGTCACAGAATCCAAATACCCATTCAACCACGAGTCCACCGCCCATACCAAAATTACTCAAAGATGCTAAAATCTCGATCAAAACCTTAAAATTTAGCCCAAGAACTTTCCTCCACTGTTCCCAACTTTCCACCCCAAATCACAAATTTAATGTTAAAATCAAAGGGATAATAATGGAAATTAACCAAAACTAGGTAAGAATCACTTACCCCAAACACCCACGTGAAAAGATCTCCAAGAATCGCCTCCCACCGAGCTTCCAAATCAATTTTTATGTTATGAACTCAAACCCTCATTTTGAAATATTTAAAGTTCTTCCTAATGATCTGTAATCATGATCGCGAGAATTGCCTCGCGATCGTGAAGTACGACTCAGCTGCCCCAGGAATTAAGCCTATGCGAATGCATTCCCACATCCGCGATCACGTACACCTGACTCCTCAGACCTACGCGATCGCGTCCTTCCTCACGCAACCACAAAGTACAAATGCGTGAACCCCAACTTCTGCCACCAATACCCTACGCTAGCACGACCTTGGTCACGCATTTACGAATCACAAAACCCCACAACTACGTGTTTGCATCCTCCTTCTTGCGAATGCGCAGAACAAAATCCTCACTGCCTAGTTAATCCTACGTGATCACGGCCTTTCCCACGTGATCGCATATGAGGAAACTAGAGTAGAGACACCAAAAACTTCAGCTATAATGCCAAGTCCAAAATTGATCCGTTAACCATTCGAGACTCACCCTTGTTTTTTGTTTATATGTTGTGAATGTATTAACTTTGTACAAAATTTATTTTTAATTCGTATGTTGTTGTACCGTACAAATTGGGTTGAATATTGGATCCAGCTTCTCAAATGCTTACCGTGAAGAAGGAACAGAAGTTGGACCCCGGTAAATTACAATGCTTGACAGAATGTCTTCTATATTGGGTACTAATTGTTGGAGACTTTAAGCCATTTGGCTTTAAAGTAGAAGAAGTGTGAATTGGAAATGGAGGGAAAATAAAAATT
>MU672245.1:105845-116133 GCA_026770625.1 Nicotiana glauca
TTAATTAACTAGCAAATACTAGAAATCGGTAAAATTATCAACTAACGGGACAAAGGGTTGAAGACTAAATTAAGGAGGTCTAGAGTTATGATTTCCCCAATTGACAGTTGATGGTAATTCTAACAACTAAAACTGAAAGTGAATAAACAGTTGAAAATTAATTATGCTTGATTTGTAAACAATTGGAATAAAGTCTATGGTAATGGTTTTCCCCCCTGTTGATTTCATTAGTTGTATGTTTCTTATAGTTTTGACTTAGTTGCCTTTATCAATCATGAACTCTCCGGCTATCATAAATATCTCTCAAGCAATTATGATAATTTACTAGACGCACTCTCTCAAGCTATGCTAGCTAGATTCGCATTACAGTTCACTTAGATTGCACCCGAGGTACCGTTATCTCTAATCCAACCTCTAAACCCTCGGTTATAACTCTCGCCTATACTCCGGGAGTGATGTTGTTCAAACAACTACCTAAATATGCACTCTCTCTCAAGCATATACATAATAAATAGGAACGGCTAATTAAAGATCCTTTCAATTAATCACAATCAAAACGTAGCTGAACAAATAGAGATTAATAACTACTCAAAACTATATTAATATAACAACCAATTCATCCCCAACGGGTTTTACCAAAACCTTAGATTAAAAGATTTAGCTACTCATAATAATGATGAAAAATAAGAAGAGGAAAGAAAAACTCGTAGAAGAATTCTCCGCCTTGCTCCTATTGTGTCTCTGCCTCCTTAGGTCGAATCTGTGTCAAAAATTGGTCTCCCCCGTCCTTTGGACGAACTAAACCTTTTATAAATTGAGAGGATTGGTCTTGAACTTCCAAAAGTACCCTTCAGATCTGTTTTTCCGTCTCGACTAGCGGGGCCGCGCTAAGCCAGCGCTAGTTGGGTTATATTCTATTTCCGTCCACGTCAGGTCCGCAGTCGCAGTTTCAATTGCGTTTTTGACCCTGTTCCGTTTGGAATTTGGACAAAACATAACCATGAAAGGTGTACCCCTTTGAGTTAGCTTTCCAACCATATATTGTGTAGTCCAAATGGAGTTCTGATCAAAAAGTTATATCTATTTTACTAGACAGTGCGCGATATGCCTACTCGATTCTTCGTTCACTCTAACTATCATCCGTTGATCCCCAAACACGATCCCGACTTAATTCCTTGAGCTTTTACTTGGACTTCAAAGCTCCAAATCACTTGGATTTATTCCATAACATCTACATAGCTCGAAATCACTCCTACAAGGCATAAAACACACAGTTAGCGCAAGACACTAGCGATTAAAGCTCAAACTCAATTAAGTGCAGTAAATTAGAGTGTAATAAGCGACTAAAATATGTAATTATAGCCTATCATCATAGCTGAATCCCCTAATTTAAGGCACTAATAATGGATTATATATAAATTGCAAGCCAACCTTATGTAGGGTGAGTAATATACAAAATTAGGACAATTTTAGTAAATAAGTTCCAAGTATTGTATAGGAAGGAAAAATCCCATTAAATAATCAGTTTTTTGCTAAGTGCAATTGTAAAAGCCCATCCGCCTAGTGATATTATTCATAACTTTGGGCTTAGGCTCGCACAAATGTCACTAGGGTCTAAGGCATGCTTCCTTATAAATGAAACATCTTTCTCGTGTTTGGTGTTACATAAACCCTGTCTTAGGGACTAAACGTCTTCGTTGAAGTTTGACCAACTCTCGCTCAAGGTTGCATGTAAGTGGCTCTATACTATGACAACTCAACTCACTAGTAATATTGTCCGCTTTTTAAGTTTACGCTTGCACGACTTTAAAATGTGTCATTAGGATCTACGATATGCTTCCCTGTATACCTAGCATCTTTTTCCTTTTTTGCCGATTTAAGATTCGTCTGAGGTGTTATGGCATTTGCGCTAAGTAATCACTCTACTGTTAAATACAGTATTAACCTTTTCTTTTAATCAATGATTAAGCTAGCAATACCTTTTTTTTCTTTTCCAAAATAGTTCACTACTAGTATATTATTAATTATTAAATAAACAAACCAAACGAGTCACAAGCCTCATGGACACGTCAAAGCGAGAAATATTAAACTTAAGCAGTATTAACCTTTGTAAATTTTATTGGAATTTAGCTGTAAATAAAGTTTATATCTTATACCCACAAATACCAACTGTAGTCCAGAAATAAAAAATAAATTATTAAGAAAAACGAAAAAAAAAAATTTACTTCACATATATTATTATTATTAAATTATAATCAATTAATTTTCATTTAAAAGGAAAAAAAAAAAGAATATTGTATTGACCAGTAGACCTGCTGACCTGTTTCTAACATCTGCCTTTGACAGCCATCTCATCCATGTAGAGCCAATCTGTATTTTTCCTTTCTGCATCAATCGCTAATTATTAGTACTATATTCAATCTCCATTTAAAATCCACCATTAAAAAATCTGCAAACAAAGTCCATCTTGGAGGGTAATAAAGCTAATCTTTGAGGACACCATTGAAGCTTCAAGAACCACTCTTTTCAGGTCAGTATTTTAGGAAATTCTCCTTTAAAAATGTAATATTCATTTGGGTATTCTTCGAATCTGAGTTTTATAATTTTAATTTTAATTTTTTGGCGATTCTCTTGTATTTTAAAGATAAATTGTGTGCGAAAATGTAAATATTTATGTACTTAAACAATTCCTAGTTTCTGAGGATTTTAATGTACAAATCTTGGATTAAAGTTGTCATCTCTTGGATCAAATCTGAACTATGGTTTGATGGAAGGAACCAAAGTAGGAATTTTTGTGCTTGGATTTATTTATTGGTGTAATTCAGATTTCCATTCTACAGTTTTATTCAGATGATGAAGCGAGTTTCATTTAACTATTTGCAGAAATTAGGAGCTCTTTATGTTACCTACTACGGACATGAGATAACAACTACTAGTCACTATGTCCCATAATTTATGTTCCTTTTTCTGCAGAGAAATGGTCTTTAACTAAGATTTTTAACTGTAATTTATCTCATTTTGAGAGTTTGATATACTTTTTGGTGTAGGTTGACAGCTTGTTTTGATGGTTGTTACTTGTTGTATTATCGCATTTGTTACTTTAAATATGATGTTTGTTTTGAGTGTTACTTAAATTTTAATGTATCGTATCACTACGTAACACGAAAAGTGCCACTTTATATAATAATTTTACCTCGTACCCTATTTTTTCTTTGTAATATTGCAAATTTATTCCTCATATTGTTAGCGCATGACATCACAAAATGACGATAAACAATGAGATTATATACATCAAAACGATACAATACAATATGATACGATATATAATGAAACGTTACATAACAACCATCCAAACAAGCTGTAAAAAATTTATTTCCAAAGAATGAGTCATCTATGTCGGCCTGTCTGGTTCAAGTCTAACATTGGTCACTTTTACCATAAAAAAAGGTACTAAGATTTTAGGTTCTGTGCTAAGCATCTTGCTTATGCTTCATACTTTAGTTTATAATATTTTTTGATAAGGTAAGTCAAGATTATCTTTCCTTGGTTGCATAACTTGTAAAGAAAAAGCCTTCCGTCAAATATGTTAGGAGTATCTTTTATACAAACATTTATTTATTTATGTACTTTAAGATAATTCAAGAAAGAGAAGCTAGTTTTTTTCTGGCTGTGGCCAAATGGTTGAGGTCTTCTGATCTGACAGAGTTGGAATTGCATCTTCACACATTTCTTTTAAGCTTAGATCATACTCTAACGATCACATATATGCTCAATTATCCAATTTGGTTGATTTCATAATTCCATAATTCATGAGCTGTGTGGTGGACATGCTGAGTGTGGAAGGCAAATAGACACATTAGACAGTAAAAGAAGACTGAATTTTTATTTGTTAGCATAAAGCAGTTATAGGATAAATTTTCTAGTTTTCATCTGTCAAATGTGATTCTGTCTTCTCTGCCAAAAAAAATGATAATGGTTTATGTTCCTTAGGACCATGCAATTCCTCAAGACAAGAGAATGAATTTGTTTTCTGGATGAGTTTCCGACAGTATAATATTATTTATAGTTGTGTGCCTATTGTATAATGTCTAACTTATCATTTTCTTCAATACAACACCTGAGTTATGTTTTGTTACACAAAGGAATGATTAAGTATAACTTTTTTTAACAAAATAATTAATTGTTCATAACAACCGTAGGACTGGCGACATTTTTGAAACTTATTGTGAAACAGTTAACGTGAAAAGATATATAACAACATTATGGTTGATGGTCAATGCTCATTTTATCTAAAAATGTGTAATGTTGATTCTCTAGCGCTTTAAATGCTTATCTTTTAGTCTCTTAATTCCAGTCCCTTTTATGATTATACATGAACTCTTGGGGTATCATAGAATACCAAAAATTATGTGAATGGAACAACTTCTTTCCCATATAGATAATGGATGCAACAATATCAGTTGTTACAAATGCGTTGAGAGATGCATCTGATTGGGTTACGTGGATATCTGAGGCTCCATTTGCAAGAGCTGTGGTGTTTGGAGTTAACATTGGAGGTAATTTCCCTATCCATAAAAAATTGCTACTGCTGTAAAACTAGATGGGAGGTATTTTCCCTATCCATAAAAAGATTTCTATTGGCTCTTAAACTAGATGATGACTTGTGGGAAGACGTACTCTTGATCCTGCAGGGCATCTATTTGTGGAGGGTCTTCTCCTTGTAGTCATACTTTTCCTACTATCGCAGAAAAGTTATAAACCACCTAAAAGACCATTGACAAAGAAGGTTAGTCCCTTGTGGTATTCCACTAGTTCTATCTTTGTTTCTCTGTTAGTCCATCTTTTGTTCTTTCTCGTTCACTCTCCTTGATTTTCTCATACTTTTTGGGACTGAGGCGTAGTAGTTGTTGTTTTTGATTGTTTGATTTGCTCATTCATATGAACAGAATTGCCTCCATAGTCAAGGTCCAATTGGTATTTGGTTGCTCTTCCTCATTACCAAGACGATGATATGCTTAAAAGGGAAATTATTGTATTTATGATACACTCCCATCTACCAGTTTCTGATTTGTGTAGTTAAATGATTATCTTATTGGAAAGTGATCAAGACAGGGTCTCACACTTGCAGAAAGTCCTATGCTTGATGTAGGCCAGAAAAAATAATAAACTTAAAAAAGTTTTACATTCGTAGAAGAATAGAATAAAAAGCTGCTGCTTTAATGCTCTCTCAAAGTAGAACCTAACTTAAAGATGTCCCACTCCGCTTTCTCCATCCTATGCTCTAAGCTGTAAGGTGCTTGGGCAATGACCTTCAACTTGAAAATTAAAGAGCTCCAACATTCTATTTTTTAGGAATCTTTTATCTTGACCATTGTATAGCGGTTGGTGCCAATATATAATCTCCGCATTTTGGTGTTCATACATAGGAGGTAGGCTTCTCACTTACATGTGTACAAGTCTTTCCTTGGCGTTACTATTAATGCTGGGGTCCATCCATACTTTATGTACTATTTGATAATATTTTCATATTTATGGGCCTCAGTCATTGTTAAAATTAAAAAAAATGTTATTGTTTATAGCTTGACAGCATTTGTATGTAAGTTTTCCATCTTCTATGCAACATGCTACATTCAAGCTGATGATGTGTGCTTTGGTTTTTAGGAAATAGATGAGCTATGTGATGAATGGGTGCCAGAACCTCTTATTCCCGCCATTACAGATGAGATGAAATCGGAGCCTCCCGTACTTGAAAGGTGGAAATACTCTTTTTTTTTTCATTTGAAAAGCGAAGCATATGCATTCTCATTAGACAAGTCAGTATTCTGCACATTTGTCTAATTATGCCTTTTACCACTGTAAGATTCTATTCTCGCTTAATAGCTTGTTTGGATGGTTGTTAGATATTATATCATATTGTATTGTTATCCCAAAATAATGTTTGTTTTGATTGTTTCATTAAAAATGGTTGTATTGTATTATTAAATTCATTGTTCTGGAACAATGAAAAATCCCCTTTTTGAAACAACTAATTTGGTGTGGTGGGATTGTTTCCTATTTTTCTTTCTAATTATGCCCTAACTTATTACTCCATAATTCTATTTTACCCTTTACCTTTTTTTTAATTTTAACTCCAAATCTCCAACTTATAATCTACTTTGTCTTCATCCTTTTTTTCCAGAACTTCTGTTGCTTCAAACTCCAATATAAAATGTATAGGTTTTGCCTTTTTTTTTTTTGTTTCATTTTTTCTCCTAATGTTATTTTAACTCCAATTCTAATTACTTTAACTCCCATTCTTTGATTCTTTGTTCTGCCAATTTTCGTTCCTTTCTTTATAAGACATATTTGGTGATAAATTAGTAGGAAGGGATTTTCTTAAAATATTTATATGCGTAATTCTTGATAAATTTAATATTTAAACAATTGAGAGTATTTTAGTAAACTTATTAGTTACAGTACAGTACGATACAGTCAAACCAAACAGGAAAATATTATTTAACAATAGTAAACAGTACAATCTATTCAAACGTTGTATTCATAAAACGATACAATACAATACAAAACATTATAAAACGATGGGTAGCAACCATCCAAACAAGCTGTAAGTGATAGAACCAGCCAAAGAATATAGGAACTAATTCAAATGCCATGCTGCTGACTTTGGAAGCCACATAGAGAATCTCTTTTTCTTATGGTCAGGTGATCCTGACTGGCAGAGAACTCTGAATATTGGTTTAAGGCTTTGGTTCCTCCTATTAAGGATTGGGGCTCAAGCTTTTTAGGTCAAAGAGGACGAGACCCAAAGGGATGGAACTATGAGTTGATTGGGATATCTTGACACTAGAAAAGATCCACTGAACCTGAGTTCACAAGAGGAGAAAAATCTAGATAAGCGCTAATTGTGTAACACATCTACCTATGCCCTTTTTGGTTTTAAAAATTAAAAAGAGAATATATGCAGGTTTGGCTTGTTATTTTGATCAGTACAAAAAGTTAATAACTCCTGTACCTCCTATTTCATTCAATAAGCATCTGGGAGGATGCAAATCAGTACAAAAAGTAAAAACATATGCAAGTTTGGAGCGAGATTAGCTTATTTGCTTCTTCTACTCGAACTTAATCAGGCTATAAAAGTTGTAAGTCAAGTTAATGAAACCCCCATATTTCTATGGTTGTAGTTTCTATTTACTTGAGTTCTCTCATTTTATCTAATTGCTTACAAGTTTTATTAATGCAGCGCTGCAGGTCCTCATACAATTGTTAATGGCAAGGAAGTAGTAAATTTTACTTCAGCCAATTACCTTGGATTATTAGGAAATGAAAAGTTACTTGTAAGAAACCCTTCTCTCTTGAACATTTTGAATTGTAATTTGGTTCAGGTTTATCATTGTCTAATGTCGTATATCAGGAGACATGCACCAAGGCGTTGGAGAAATATGGAGTAGGTTCTTGTGGTCCTCGTGGATTTTATGGAACAATTGGTATAATTTGTGATTTTCATAAATAAGGAGTTTAGTTAATTTTCTTCTCCTGTATTTGCCAACCTTCCTCTTATCATTCTTTTTCCCATACATACAGATGTTCACCTTGATTGTGAGGCCAGGATAGCTAAGTTTCTTGGGACTCCTGATTCTATACTCTACTCTTATGGGCTTTCTACCATGTTCAGTGCAATTCCAGCATTTTGCAAGAAGGGAGATGTCATTGTTGCGTAAGTTAATTCACTCTTTGCACGTTGATCATAGATATTATTTGTTTGTTTTTTTACAAGATGAGCTCAGGCTGTAGAATAGATATATCCTTGCACAGGATGAGATATCTTTTATTGGGGGTAGGAGAAGGGGATTATGGAGGAACCAGGTAGCATTTCATGAATTAGTTCTCATTTTCAACCATGACTTTTGCTTGCTTAGGGATGAAGGTGTCCATTGGGGAATACAAAATGGACTTCAGCTCTCTAGAAGTACAATCATATACTTCAAGCACAATGATATGGAGTCCTTGAGAAATACATTGGAGAAAATCACTCAAGAAAACAAGCGAGCTAAAAAACTTAGGCGATATATTGTTGTTGAAGCAGTATATCAGGTATCTTCTTTTTTATTGTTTAATTGTCAAAGCTGTATGCCGTAGCACTACCTGGACCTCACCTCTTCTCAATTTACCAAGAAGATTATTCTTTAATTTCATTTGTTTCAACATCTAGAATTCTGGTCAAGTCGCTCCATTGGATGAGATCATCAAACTGAAGGAAAAATACAGGTTCCGGGTATTGTTGGATGAAAGCAATTCCTTGGGTGTGCTTGGCAGTTCTGGTAAAGGTCTAACAGAACATTACAATGTTCCGGTAATGCCATTCAATTGATAGCCATCTTGTATTATTTTGGATTTGAATTTTTTGTATGTATAACCTTAATCAGGTTATCCTTTTTGCAGGTCGACAAGATAGATATCATTACTGCTGCCATGGGACATGCATTGGCCACAGAAGGAGGATTTTGCACCGGGAGTACAAGAGTCATTGACCACCAGGTATTAAAATGTGATTGGTATAGTCACACTTCCCTTCTCTCCCAAAAAAACATCTTGTCACTGTCTCCTGTTTATTTTTTCCCAATTAAGCCGGTTTTCTTTTGTTTGGCAGCGCCTCAGTAGTTCCGGTTACGTGTTTTCTGCTTCTTTGCCTCCATATCTAGCAAGTGCTGCAATCAAAGCCTTTGATATCCTGGAAGAAAATCCCGACCTTATCACAAAATTGAGGGAAAACATTAAGATATTGTTTAAAGGTATTTTCCCTTACACCAAGTAATCAGTGGTTGCGGGAAGATATCAACTTATTACCTTGTGCGGTTGCAGGTCTATCCGATATTAAAGGGCTGGAAATAGTGAGTGATCCACTCTCTCCCATAGTTTTTCTAAGACTAAAGAAGTCCACGGGTTCCTCAAACAGTGACCTAAAACTGCTAGAAGATATCGCGGATCGTGTAAGTCATAATCTGTGTTCTACTTTCAAGTTGTAGCCGTAATTTCTGCTTATTCTTATTCTCATACACATCCTAATAGTCTCCACAAAATATTGTCATTTGCAGGTATTGAAGGAAGATTCTGTTTTTGTTGTCACTTCAAAGAGATCGACACTTGATAAATGTAAGTTGGCAATTGGGCTTCGATTGTTTGTCTCAGCAGGGCACTCAGAATCTGATATGAAGAAAGCTAGTGAATCATTGAAGAGAGTCGTGGCTTCACTATTGACAGATCAGAGCTAGCAGCAAGGCTCATCGCCTTTTAAGCATCTGATATGTGAGCTGAAGGGAGAATAGGGCAGAAACATTCTAGTATTCAAATAGGTGAACATTGTTTTTTAACTTTTTATGTTCATTAGACTTTTTATGTTCAAATATATAAGATCAAGATTTACTTCTTGAGGTTGCCATGTTGCAAGGCTACAAGGCCTGAAAAGTCAGTTCTCCTGATTAATGTTGTGCTTCCTGTAGCTGTGTTAATCTTCTTTTTTGTCTCCCTTTCTTACTGATTATAAAGAAATTAGAAGTGGATAGAATGTTGGGATCTTGGAGTTGACTGTATTGACATGTTTTTTCTTATTGTATTGTTAAGATATACAGTACCTTTTTGGTCTAGATTCTAAAAGTGATTAATCTCAAATTTTTAAGCTTTGAGCTGAATATATGGTATTGTGGTCGCTATGTTGTCATGTAGAGGAAGTAAAGGGCTAATATTTTGGAAAGGCCAAATGCATATAAAGGCCATTAAACGTAGGCCAATTTTTCATTTTAACTTTAACTCAGCCTGTTCCATTTTGGCCCTCCAATCCCATTTTTTTTGTTACATTTTGACACAAATTTTTTTCTCCCAAGTAAAAATGCAGCGCGTGTAAATACCCAGCTGCTACCCCCACCTCACTCCCCCCCTGCAATTTTTCTTTTTTACTTTTTTTTTTGTAATTTCAAATTATTATTTTTTTCGTTTTTTCTGCCCACATCCTAGGGAAAAAGTATTTTTTATATATATTTTCAGTAACTACGGGTTCAACTGAACCCATAACTTTTGACGCGGAGTAAAAATTTATTAAAATTGTAAAAAAAAATAGATATAAACCCATAACATTTAAAAATATAATGGGTTCTTTTGTTCTACTTTGACACAAAAACTTTTATCCTAGGTAAAAATGCAGCGCTGACAAATACCCAGTTGCTATCTCCACCCCCGCCCTATTGCCCCCCACCCCAATTTTTTTTTTCTTTTGTAATTTCAAATTATTTTTTTCTTT